>QKWP01001781.1:0-16428 GCA_003550325.1 Gigaspora rosea | reverse complement strand
CTGGGTAAAAAAAAAAAAAAAAAAACAAAGTTCAAAATCTTTTAAGCCCATTTGATCCATAAGCTACCATGGATCATAAAAATATATTCCACAAAAAGTGTAAAAAAAAGGCCATTTTGAGCAATTTTTACCACTCTCCCTTTTATCCTTTTTCCCTTTTATCCCTTTCTTCCTTTTATCATTTTCTCTCTTTTACCCCTCACTCCCTTTTTTTTTAATATTTCAAATACTTTCAAAATATTTTAGGACTAGGTGGATCAGTAGATCTGTAACCTGGATCATATCAAGGTCGCGTTTGACTAATATTTTCGAAATGTTTTGATGATTTTTGATGATTGTACTACAAGATCAGATTAGATTATTGTTTATTTTTTTTGTTTATAATTATAGATCATCTATCAATTTTACATTGTTTTTTCATTCTCCTTTTGTTTTTTTTGGGATTTGTTTCATTTTATTTAGTTTTGTTTTGTTTTTTTTTATTTTTAATTTTTTTTTATTTTTTAATTTTTTTTATTTATTTTTACACTTTACCACTAGCACTTTGCAAGAAATTCAACAAATTTTAGACACTTTGCGCAGCCTTTCGACACTTTGCAAGAACACACAACTAATTTCTTCAGCAATTTCGAAATTCAAGAATACAAGTTTTCACAAGTTTCACAAGTTTTTGCAAGGTTTCGCTTATTTATTTTTCGTTTCATGTTTTTTGTTTTTGTTTTTTTTTGTTTTATTTATTTTATTCCGGCACTTTGCAAAAACCTTTGACGATTTCTAAATTGCAAGATCATGTTTATGAAAATAAAGATTTGGAGCTTCGTTTATTTTTTATTTAGTTTGCTTACATTTTTGCTTTTGTTGTTTTCTTTTTTTTTACTTTTTATTTTATTTTATTTATCCTTTACTTCTTTTAGAACTTTACAAGAAAACAATTTAACTTTTCTGGCACTTTACAAAAATACCAATTCTAACGTCTTTGGCACTTTACAAATAGTCGCGAATATGAGCAAATATAATTGAATATAAGCGAATATGAGTGAATATAAGCAAATATAATTGAATATAAGCGAATATGAGTGAATATAAGCAAATATAATAGTTTATTTTTTTGTTTTATTTTTTTTTATTATTTTTTTAATTTTATTTATTCTTTACTTCTTTCGAAACTTTGCAATAAAATGATCTAACTTTTCTGGCACTTTACAAGAATACTTATTTTAACTTTTTCGGCACTTTGCAAGAAATAGTGAATATGAAGAATATAAGCAAATATAAGCAAATATAAATAAATATTAGTGAATATAAGGAATATAATAGTTTATTTTTTTTGTTTTCATTTTTTTTATTTTTTTTTGGATTTATTTTTTTTTTGTCATTTTTTATAACTAGACTAATGCATAGCATTGTAGAGCTGGAGCCAAAATATTTAAAATTTTAAATACTATATTGTACTGCATATAGTATTTATATAATTTTATTTAAAAATTTTATTTTTAAAATTAAATAGTATTAAAATACTATTTATGAATTTAATAATTAATATGATAATTACAATTGTACAGTATTATTATCAGTAGTAAGTGAAATATTTTTTTCATTTCTTCATCTTCGAATTCGGTAATAACACGGGACACACAACGCTGCTTCTTTTTAATAATGTAGTCGCTGGTTTGTTCATCTTTGTTATGATTTTTGACTTCACTATCTGAGTCATCGTCCTCTGTATCTTGATCTTTGTAAACACTTTCCATTACAGAACAATCACTATCTTCTTCAAGTAGAATACCATCATATAGACACCACAGTCTTTTCTTACGACGTTCTATTCTCTCTGCCAATTCTTCATTTATCGATATGATATGAAAGAACAGGTATAAACTATCATAGAAGATTTAAAGTTGAATACTGCTCAATTTCTTGATCCTTATTTGTTAGCTCGGTAAAATGATAATAAATTTCTGAAGAAAGATTATCGATGCCTAAAATTAATAATTAGGACAACACATTATCTTGATTATCATCTTGAAAATATTGATCTATTAACGACTCATCAAATTATAGAAACGTTTTTTAAATAATGGGAAGATGAATATGATATTAATAGCAATTATTTTATACCAATAGATTACAATGCTATTAATAAAGAAACTATTGTAAAATAGATACACGTAAATGCATGTTCTAAGCATGATATTGAAGCTTTAAAAGTTATTAATCAAAGTGATTTTTCTATTATATGAAAATTTTGAATAGTTTATTAGTAAAAAATCAAGTTAATCTTAAAAATAGGGAAACGAAAAACAAGTACTTATGATAGGGATTGTACAATACTATCAAAATAATAATATTCTCGCATAAGTTTTTCTGATAAAGTGGATAGAAACATCAAAGTTTGTAAAGATTACAAACTAAAAATCCGTAGTTAATGAAGCTATTATTAAAATGAAGTTTGCAACTAGAATGGGATCTTTAGCAATAATTAAAAATCTTGATAAGCTTAAGTTAAAAAAAAATTGAAATTAGTATTTAAAAAAAAATGAGACGAAAGAATTTCTAATTAATATGACGTGTATTCATTTATTGTCACAGTAGATTAGATCTAATTATGTACGTACTTGTCAGTTTTTTTTATAGTTGAGTTAGGATTTAGAGTTTGAGTTATTATTATTAATAAAAGAATATAGGTGAATTTGGTTGGGCTTATATTTTTCAAATTGAGACCCCAAATTTAGATAAGATTTATCTAGAAATTGTGCATTCAATTGAAACCAACAGAAGAAATTAAAAAGTTGTTACTAAAGCATTGAATGATAGTGGTCATATCAAAATTTATTCAGTATGTATGGGAATATTTTACCTTGAAATTTTATTTAACATAAAATTTTCAAAAGACGATTAAGATCCAATCACAACACTTTTGTTCTTATTAATAACTTATTCTTGTAAAAAACAGATCATACTTCCTAAGTACTGGATCAAATACTCATTGGCGTCTATTGGTTCCATTTTAATAATAAAGAATTGGGATTAAAGCGCTTTGTGAAATCCGAGTTTGGATCTTTTTAAAGCGGCTTGTTATGAGAGATTATTGCATTATGTACCGGGACACAAGCAAAAAACTCTGGCTAACACAATTTTTACCTGGAGATAGTGTTTAAGAGTTTAGAATGTTACGGGATTAGATTAAAAAAATGAGCAAATAATTATAGTGCACAAACGTAATTAATAATAAAACAGGACAAAGCAGGTTTTATTGTTCTGCTTTAAAAGGTAACTCTACGATATGATAGGTTTGTTTTTTTTTGCCTTTTTTTTTTAGATTTTTTAATTACGCGACACGCATGCGGACAAACAAAAAATTGCAAACTTGTACTCTTGATCAAATTTCTATAAGAGTTACAAATATGCATCAGAAAAGATACCAATTTTTGGCAAAATGCATCAAATACGTAACTTTTGTATCACTTTGCATAAAAAACTTAGGGACCGTCGCTACGCTCCGGCCAATAATGTATAATAAAATATATAATATAATATATAATAATAATAAATAAATAAAATAAAATTTTATATTAAATTGTGAAAACTTGCAAATATTGTATAATAATTTAAATATTATATAATAATAATAAATAAAAAAATAAAATTTTATATTAAATTGTGAAAACTTGCAAAAACTTGTGAAAACCTGTAAAACATTTAATAATTTGCAATAAGTATGATTATGTGAATATAATAATTATTAATTAATATCATATCAGATATATATTAATTAATATCTATATCATCGGCAAATTTTATATATAGATATATATTGATTACTAACTGGGTAAGATATATATCAATACTAAATACCCCTGCTGATTTTTATTGATAGTGATAGTAATTGATATATATTTAATAATCAGATATATATCAATTACTATCACTATTGATAGAAATCGGCAGAGGAATTTAGTATCGATATATATCTACTCGGTTAGTAATCGATACATATTTATATATAAAATTTGCCTATGTATTGTTTGGATATGGTCAGTTTTTGTGATATATTGGGGTTGTTTAACTGTAAATTTAGTTTATATACTAGTATTGTATAAATTTTCCGAGAAGCTCGAGTTTATTAATAATAAATATAGTATTTACCTACTTTACACATATTTTTTTTTTTTTATACAACGAGATCTATCCTCTAGTTCTTTATTAATTCAATTTATAAGATTATACATGAGTATACATCAAAAGAGAATTTTAGAGAAGCAGGGGTAAGAGCTGATTTACTCTCGACCTAAGCTGTGCTAAGATTATTAGACCTCAGTCTTCGAGGGAGGATAAGTAGAATCGCCCACGGGCAATGTATTTATCTAGATAAGTATTATAAGAGGTGTAAGGTATATTATCGTACTTAGGGAAGTAAAGTTGTCTATCTAGTGGTTGAGGTATTAGAAGAATTGTTATGTCGTGACGATATTGTCTGGAGGGTAACTATATCTCATAGTGTATCATTTTTATGATTAGATGATGCAGGCAGGTGCATGTTTGAGCCTGTCCTGCCATCTGATAAATGGTGCTAGGGTGGCGGTGGTAATAAATCCGAGAGGCAGGTTTTTGTTCACGTGGAGATCTTTAAAAGTGGAGATGAAGTCCGTTGGTTGGAAAAGGTTCAGTTCGAGTTCGGTAGCTAGTGTGTTGATAGTATCTTTAAGTAGTGAGGTCAGAGTGGAGGGGTTTGAGAGGCAAGAAATAAGGTGTGCAGTTGTTTCAGTTGCAGAGCGGCATCGTGGACATTGGAAATCTTAATATTTTGTTGGATTTCGGTAATGAAGTGTTTCAAAAGTAGGAAGTTCATTGGCTAGTAATTTAACTTTAAAATTTTTTAGTTGAGAAAAAGAAGGGTTAGTAGATAATAAAAGTAGTTTTTCTTCAAATGATAAGTAAGATAGTATGGCTTGAATTTGGATATCTGAGTAGTTATTGATCTAATGTTTAATTCTGTTTTGGTTTATTCATTGTGTATGATTTATTAGTTTTGTAATATCCTTCAAAGTTGTTTTGAAATTATAGGTACAAGGTATGTTGTGAAGGGTAGGAATATATCTGTTATAAAGGTAGTGTTGAGGGATGATGTTTAGTTTCAAGAGTTGTCTGGTCTATGAGAGTGAAATAGATTTTGGTCAAAGTGAAATTTGAGTTTTAGGTTTGAGATAATTGCTTTGACGGTAATTAGCGTTAGAGCATATTGGTTTTTTTCCAGGAATAGAAGCCGGTAGGGTGGATTGTTATATGCCTGTTCTATTAGGGTTATGAATTTACGGTTGTTGGAGGAAACTGAGATGTTGGTTCCGGGGAAGAAACTTGTAGATACAAAGGCGAATAGGGTGAGAGCTGCATTTTCTGTACTGGGCCAATATCTGTTAGTACAGCCCCAAGTGGTTTGGGAGTTCCGGAAGGAACATATTGCAAGTAGTCAGTTTATGTCTTTGTCATAGAGGGTAGTAGAAATATAGATTTCTACCTGTCGTAGTTTATTATGAAGTTTGGTTAGTCCTTCCCATATTTTTATTAGAAAGCTTGAAAATGTTGTGAGCGGACGAGTTCTGTTTGTTATATTGTAGCTGGTGTAGTTTGAGGGGGTTGTTAGAGTTATGATGAGATCTTAAGGTAGTGGTGAGAGCTAGTCTTATATTGTTAAGATTTGTATGTATGTTTTTTTGAGAGGATACTTGTAAGGTATATAGAAAGTTTAGGTTACGAGTAAAGTACTAGTTTTTCTTTTTGAGATTTAGATCCTTTAGTTCACAACCGGGGCAGGGGGTTGCCTTGTTGTTGTTTTTTATATAGTGGCAGATGTGAGCAAGTTGGTTTACAATGCGATTCATTTTGCCAATTAATAGGTCAGATGTGATTATCCAACGAGTTTTTCCTAGTTCCCATCTTGTTAAGTTGCATGAGTTAGGGTGGATATATTGTGATGAAGGGTTGGTATTGTTTGTGTTAAGGTCTTGTATTTCGAGGAACCAGCGGGGGATTTGTCCTGGTGGTATTTTTCTGATGTAATAGTGGAAATTTTTCCAGTTGAAGAGTTCTGTATTGTTGAAGTTTAAGAATTGTTCGATGTATTTGATGTTGTAGTGGTTTAGTTTCTCTTTTAGGAAGTAGAATTTTGGGTGGTGTTTTAGTATATCATTAATTGGTGTACCAACTTTGGGTAGAGGTTTTGGCCAGTTGGTTTTGGTATTGCGGGCGAGTTGAATATCAATAGAGTGCATTGCCAAGATTGATTGAGCAGTATGTGTGTTAAATTGACTTCTGGAGAAGAGTGGTAGTTCAAGGAGGATAGATGAATATATTTTAGTTAAGTTCTAGAGGTCCTGTAGTCTGATTTTGAAAACAAAATTCTCAAAGTGAGGGTGATTGATGTTTTTTAGGAGGGTGTTGGTTAATACATTAAATGGACTTAAGAGATGTTTTTAAGGCCGTAAATGTTGGGGTGGAAGAGAAAGGAGTTAGGCACTCCACATGAGAATTTTGCTTTAGATTTGACCAGGTTGGTACAGCAATTAGTCAAAATGGTTAGTTGATTGGGGGTCAAAAAAGAGCTGTGTAATCTATATGTGAGCCTAGGGCCTACTTTACACATATTTTCTATTCTTTAAATATATGTAATACAATATTTTGTATATATTTATAATTTTGTAAGTTTTTTTATATAGAGTTGTCTTTCGTTTCTACTATATAGTATTAAAGCGACAGATTTTAAAATTATGTAATTTGATTGGTTAATTATCACAGGTGATCACAGGTAGATCTACAAAAATTAGCAAGTCTGGAATGTGTGACAGGTTAATGCCAGATTACCAATCAGATTTCAAGATCAGGTGTAATGTTACATGATCAGAAAAACTCAAAACAAACGTTTGTTTTGCCAAAAAATCAGTAAATTGCATAAGAAACCATCCTTTATACTTTAATAAAAGTTTTTCTTGAATGATTTTACTATATATTTTGCTAATATTTGACCCTATTTCTAACTCTAACCTAAATATAAATGAATTTTAAAGAATTTTGCACATTTCGATATATAATCGACAATATGCATAATCTGTCACACATTCCAGTCTTGCCAAAAATTATCCAATTAGACAAACTTCTTCCTTTAAGGTGCACTAATAAAAAATATTAGGAAGGTAATTTTATCTATAAGATATGCTCTAACCCTAACCCCAAACCAATCCTTATTCTAACTTTAATTAAATAGTCAAAAAACATATGATGCATAATACTTTTAACTAGTGTTCCGCACAAAACAGATCAGATAGATATTTTTAAAGATCCGAATCCGATCTGAAATTTCAAATTGGGTCCAAGTATAGATTCAAATTAGTGTTTAAATATACGGATATACACGGATCTGAATCCTGACCAGATCTTTACATATGACAGATCAGATCTTTTCAGATTTTATATAGATCTGAATTCGACAGACCAAATCTGAATTTTGATTTTTGGGATTCGAACGACAGGGACAATGATTTTCTGCAAAATGCAGAATGCCGCAGAATTTGCAGAATTCACACATTTTTGCAGAAATTGGATTTTATCGCAGAATAGACCTAAAATTTGACCAGGATCCAATCAAATTGCGAGTTTTGGTGGAGAGTTTCGAAAGGATAGACAATCAATTAACACAAAATACGAGCGTAGTCTTCAGAAAGCTTCGGAACATTAGTATTAAACCAAGTTTTGTGCGCAGAAACAAGGTTTTTATTGCAGAAATTTGCTAAAATTTTATTTTGCAGATAATCGCAAAAATTAAATTTAATCACTGCAGAATTTGAGTTTAGTCACCGCAGAAAATCATCGTCCCTGCTGGACGAGTACGGATCCAGATTAGATCTGGATCTCGGATCGGGTCTGCAGAATACTGCTTTTAACTTATATCGACTGATTTGGTTTGACCTCAAAATTAGCTAATTATAATTAAGAATTATTTGTTGTTAAAATTTATTACAAAATAAGTTTTTACAGGTAGCAATCAATTAATTGACAATCACTTCACCGACATAACATTTCACCGACAATTATTCACCGACATGTTCATTTTACCGACAGTTTATAATTTTTTTTATTATTATATATTTGTTTATTACTATTGATTTGAAGCTGCGGTAATACTAAAAAAAAAGGTATCGCGATGCTGCGCCACCTTGATACCTTTTTTTTTGAACCGTAGCTTCAAATCTGTTGTATAATAATAATAAACTAAAAATAAATTTATTTGAAATTTAAATTATTTTAATAAATTAATAAAAGCTTCGAATAAATTATTTCTAAATTTACGTCTCCAAACAAACTCATAAAGATGCTTTTCTAACAAATGTTTAGAACAATTTCTTGATGATATATTTAATTTTACACCATTCCATAGTCCTTCTACGGTATTAGTATGTACTCCAGTTCCTCGTTGAATTCTATTTTTTGAATGATTTACTCTGTGGTGAATCATGTTTAATTGATCTAAATGACTGTAACCCTTCCAGTGATCAGTATGAACTATTGATCTTGGTTTTATGTATTGTTTTATTATTCTTCTTAAAGTTGGTGCTTCTCTATCTTCTGTTAAAACAAAAAAACATTTTTTTTCTTTAGTTCTTTCAACTCCTCCAACAACTCAATAATCTTGATGTTTTTTAAATTTTGATTCATCAATTTCACAAATAATATTTTTTCCTCCAATAATAAAATCTTCTGGTACTAACTTTGAAATTGCTAAAACTCTAAATAAATTTACAAATTTTATAATTGTAACAGATGAAAAAGTAGTCATCATATTAATTGAAGTATAATTCAATTTACATAGCCAAAAATATCCAATTAACAAAATATCATAGCATTTTATATTACTATGTGCAAAAATAGTATTTTTAAAAACTGATTCTATTTTGTTGCATTCTCGATTTTTGCATTTATAATAATTAATATATCGAGTTACTGTTGAGTTGCAAATTTCACAGTTTTGCTTATTTTTTAATATTTCTTTTTCTAATAAAAAATTGATGCATGTTTCTTCATCAAAAAAAATATTACGTAAAGATTTTAATGACATTTTTAAAAAATTAAAATTAAATAAGTAAATATCAAGCTTATTTATTATATTTTACACAAACAAATGTATGGTCAATTTGTGAAAAAATAAAAATTAATGCAGAAAATACCACTAATAAATTAATAAATAGGATTTCTGTTATGCGCATTTTTCTAAAATCAATAAGATGTGCATACAAAATTACAAATACTTGTTTCAAAAATTTGGTATAAATTATATTAGTATATCTATTGTTCAATAAATTAAATTTTTGCATAAATTCAAATATCTTGTTTATGATTTGATTATTAAAATTGAAATTATCAAATAAATTAACTACATAATTTTCAATAAATTTGTTAAATTCTTCAAAATTTGCTGCTTTGTAAAAGTTTCGTTCATCTTCTGTTATTTGCAATACAATTTTGAATGCATTATTTGATCTTGTTAACTCTTCAATTGTTTTGGTTGATTGATTTAATTCATTCATTAATTCTTCAACTCTTTTTTGCAATGCTGTATTTGCTTGGTTCAAATCATTTTTGTCTTGCAATAATGCAATATTGCGTTGAGTAACATCTTGCATATCATTTAATAAATTTTTATATTTTTGTTGTAAAATTTCACCTCCAGTTATTTCCTGTTGGTCAGCCATTTTTAGTTTTAAAAAATAATTTGTTTTGTTAGTGTTTATTTATAGCTTTAAGCAAACTTGCCAACAATGAATTAGATAATTTAATAATTATCAAATCTAAAAATAGGTGCAGACAAAATAACATACAAATTATATCTATTACTAGACTATAGATTATTTTTTGCTACAATTTAGACAATGAAATATTAATTTAGCTAGCCTGACTGGCTAGCTAATAGCCTGCGGCGCTTTTTTTTTGGTGCAGCCCTGTGGGCTAGTTTTGAGTTCCTAACTTCACATTTTTCTGAGAAGTCGGGGCTAGGAATCATAAAACTAAATGCGTGTTTGAAAACGTTGATATGGGATACCCATATCGATGATGTCATCGTTGATGACATCATTGATGTGGCTGCAGCTCCCAGCCTCGTCCCATATCGCTGTCTTCAAACGTGCAAACTAAACTAATTTTTAAATAAATTAAAGTATCAATTGAATTTAAAATATTTCTGAACAAAAGTTTAATAATTTAAATAAAATTTATTGATTTATTACGTAAAATATTCCTGTATTGTTAATTTGCGAACTGGAAAATTGAATTCTTTTACAGTTTTCTTTTTAGAACCTAGATACGCTAGTCTATCTGCTTGTTCATTCTCGTAAATACCGGTATGAGCTCTTACATATTTGAATATGCTAATCAACAATAAAATAATTGGTTTGCAAATATATTACAAAATAATGTAAAAAATAGTATATATATCAAAATTATACAAAAAATAAAAAATATTTTAGTAAAAAATGAAAGCAATACTATTAAATGTCTGAAGCTAAAAATTTTTAATTAGGGCTAAGAAACAGATGAATTAGTGATCATCAAATCTAAAAATAAGTGAATATAATTAATTTGTAATTATATATAAAATACTGTAAAAATAGTATATATATATAAATTATACGTAAAATAAAAAATCTTTTAGTAAAAATAAAAACTAGAACTGAACGAACACATTGTACAGTATGCCGCAATAGACATTCAACTTGTGAACTATCAAATGAAAAACCTAATACCTGTCAATATTGTTTTAAAAAAAATTTACTATGTATATTCTACAAGCCTAAAATGGTTGAACATGAAGTTGTTCGATTAAATCAACTTGTAAATAACAAAGATCGAGAAATTAAATTTCTTAAAAAACAATTAATAGCATATAGATTATTGAAACAACAAGTTGAACAACTTTTTACAATTATTGAATTTGATAAAGAATAATATTTTTATTTATAAATGTAAAAATAAATATACAATTTAAAAATAAATAAAATAAATATAACTATATATTTTTTAACATTCGATTAAAACCAGAAAATAAAGAATTATTTTTGTTTTCACGAAGAAATTGTTCATAAAGTTCTTCATTAGCAATATCTAATTCCATTTCTTCATCGTAATCAAAATCATCGTTGCTGATCAATTTCTAATTGAGCATCGTTTTGTTGATTAATTTTAAATTAATTATCAAGTTTTTGTTTTTTGTTAATACATTTATAGTATAATTAATGAATTTGAGCTTGTTCAGTATCATTTTTATTAGTAAAAGAATTTACTTTTCGTTTACCCAAAATTTTGTTTTTTTTCTTTTGTTTTTTTGTATAATCAGAATCATCAGAATTGTAAATACTCAAAGATGAATCATATTCTAAATTTTCAGATAATTCATCATTGATTTCAGAACTATCTTGAGAATATAATCTTAATTCTTTGTATTGTTTTTCAACTACAGTTTCTGTAATTCTTTCAATAACAAAATCATTGTCAAGTTTTTGTTTTTTTGAAGATTCAACCTGACATTCTAATCCACAAATATGCTGATATTCTGAATAATTAATTTTTTTTTAGATAAATCTGGTAAACATTCAAATAAAATTATTTTTTGTTTTTTGTTTTTTAATTTTTGAATTATTTCAGGAAATAATATTCTAACTGATGGTAATCCATTTTTAGATTCTAAAGGATTTTCTTTTAAATTTTGTCTATCAATTTCTCTTAAATAATAAGTATCTACTAATGGTATTAAATCTTTTTTTTGTTCTTTTTTAGTTGTTTCTATAATTATATCTTTAATATTTTTTTCTTTTTTTTGAGGATAATATGTTTCAACAGGACTAAGAATATATTTGCTTTTATCAACTGAATAATATTTTTGCCAATAAAGAATTTTATCAGCTTTTTTCATTCGTCCATAACTATTTTTAGTAATTTCTCTAGCTCTTTCTTCAGTTACATTATAATTGAACTCAATTTCAAAATTAAAATCAAAAAATTCAGATAGATTTCCTTTGTGAAATATCATTCGGATTTGACAACAAAGGCATTCATCTCTACAAGATGTTTGTTCATCATCTCTGAATTTTTTAAACTCTATGACATAATCTAATCGATTTACAAAAGCACTAAATAATTTTGTATTATTAATTTTTCGTTCAGAAATAGGTTTTAAATGTTCATCTTCCACAAAATCATACACAAATCTAATATTTGTATTTGCTGAAAATCCTATTACTTTTGGACAAAAATTACTGCTAGATCCTTTGATTTGAACTGAATATTCTTTTCGATCTAATAAATTTAACATTTCTAGATATTTTATAACTCCTTTAAATTCATTTATTAAGATCTCTTCATTTGAGCTTTCATAGCCTTCCCAAAATCTACCACTATTATTTTTACGCTCATAAGCATTTGGAAACAATAATGAAAAAAGATAACCTTTACCTACTCAACTATTTTCACTATAAAAAAATATTGTGCATGGTTTCCAACATCTTTTAAATTTTTTTTTATCTATATTTTTTTTTGCTTGACGAATATAATAAATGTTTTTTAAATTAGTTGGAATTCATTGAGAAAATTCATCTGCATATTCTACAACTGCCTCATCACCAGATAAATCATCAAGCAATCTATTTGTAAGTTCAATTGCTGTTTTAGTAATTTGGCTTTGTTTTTTATTATTAGTATTTTTTTCTTCTGCTGATTCTAAACTAAATTTAGATTCATCAAAAACCCAAGTAAAAGGACCAGCAATTTTTGAATTTTTATCAATTTGTGCAAAGGTTCTTTCACAATTTTCATTACACTTTTTACATATTTTTGTAAGATCAAATAAATCACATTTACATGGTTGATGGTTTGGATTTTTGCATCTGTTATATTCTTTTCCAGTATATGCTAAACATTGTTCTTCTGTACCATTAGCAAATTCTAAATGAGGATTTGCTTCAAAAATCTTTTTGATTCCAGATCCTTTTTTAGTTTTAGAATCATATGATCCAGCTTTTAATTGTTTGCCAGTTCTAAGTCTTGCATATCCTTGAGCATGGTATCTTCCAGGTTCTTTACTATTATTATTTGGTTCAAATTGGAATTGTAATTTATAAAATGGACAAGTTTTTGTATTAAAAATATTAGAAATATGTTGCATAATAGTTTCAAGTCTTTCATATAATGTAAAATTAAATTTTCTAAAGCGAGTTTCAGAAGTTATTTTAGTCATTTTGTAAATTACATAATAAAAATTCTACTAGGTACTTGAAGTACTTAGTAGAACAATAAAAAATAAAATTTGTCAAACAAAAAAATCATGTTTTACATAAAATTTTATTAAAGAACTTCATCAAAATTTGGGACATTTTTGCAAATATTTATCTGAATGAGCTGAAATTTCATATACAAACTCTTGAAGTTCATCACTATTAACTTTATTATGCTCATATTGTATGTTTTATTTGGCGAATATGCTTTATTAGATATATTTTATTTTTGAAACATACAAGAAAAAGAGAATTTTACACAAGAGACAAATGAAAAAATTCAATAACTCTACCAATATTGTTCCAAATACCATGAGATTTCACAGGAAAAATTTTGTGACCATACTCTAATGGCCTGTAGAATTTGAACGTATGTTATTATGTAGCTTTAAAAAATCTAACCTGTGATGGTGATTTTTCCGTCTTCATCAAAATTGAAAATTTTAGAAAATCCCGAATCTGGAAATAAAATGAAAAATCGTTGTTAATCGATGAATATTTGACCAAATGGGCTAAAATTTTTATGGTAAACTCTCGAATACCTATTCTATCAGGTTACTTACATGATTTTTTGAGGTTTCATTTTGAGAAAGTGCCTCTGGAATCAGTAGAAGTTTAGGGGAAAACTTGTGAAAACGTATGCGTTTGAATTTACAAAAACGTTGATATCTCTATGAGTTTTCAACATTTTTTCATGAAATTTGAGATTCAAATGCTCTGAGATATACTCTACAAGGCTTGTTACAAATTTTTTTTTAGTTAGCATAGTAAAATTTCTCGTAAATCATTGCCCAACAGTGGGTTATTTTGAAAACGTATCTAACAAAAAACTTGAAATTTTTCCTAATTTGTAAATAAATGAAAAAATTCAATAACTTCATCAATATCGTTCCAAATACCATGAGATTTCACAGGAAAAATTTTGTGACCATACTCTAATGGTTTGTAGAATTTGAACGTATGTTATTATGTAGCTTTAAAAAATCTAGCCTGTGATGGTGATTTTTCCGTCTTCATCAAAATTGAAAATTTTAAAAAATCCCGAATCTGGAAATAAAATGAAAAATCGTTGTTAATTGATGAATATTTGACCAAATGAGCTGAAATTTTTATGGTAAACTCTCGAATACCTATTCTATCAGCTTACTTACATGATTTTTTGAGGTTTCATTTTGAGAAAGTGCCTCCGGAATTAGTAGAAGTTTAGGGAAAAACTTGTGAAAACGTATGTGTTTGGATTTACAAAAACGTTGATAACTCCATGAGTTTTCAACATTTTTTCATGAAGATTGAGATTCAAATGCTCTGAGATATGCTCTACAAGGCTTGTTACAAAATTTTTTTTAGTTAGCATAGTAAAATTTCTTGTAAATCATCGCCAAACAGTGGGTTATTTTGAAAACGTATCTAACAAAAAACAAGACGTAAAAATAGGTTTTTTAAATAATTGTTGTAAATAAAACTATATATTGTCAACAATAAATATTAGCAGATAAATAAAAACCTGTAAAGATATATAGTCAAAAAACAATTTTAAAGAATAATTATTTTTTATAAGAACAGTTCTGTTCTTGGGCGAGTACAAAAACTGAGTCATTTAAAAAGAAACTCCGCACTATTTATATATTTTTCTATTGAGTCCAGTTTACCAGTTTACTAATAATTATATATTTGAGTCCAGTTTACCAGTTTACTAATTGTTATATATTTGAGTCCGGTTTACCGGTTTACCGGTTTACTAATTGTTATATATTTGAGTCCAGTTTACCGGTTTACTAATTATTTAATTAGTAATGAGTCTTGAGTCCGTATTTAATAAGAAAGGTTGAGGCATCGATCTACGTGGCCGGATGATTTTGCCGGTGATTATCAGATTAACTGATAATTCAAGTAAGATAGTGCCAGCTGATCTATCGTAGCGGCATATGCTTGATCTTTGTTAAGATAGTCTTTAATTGTTCGGATTTTCAGTTGGCGTAAGATATTCTTCTTGTCTCCGGTTTCATGTACTGTATATCTGTATACATTATTTTGAATTTTACTGTATTCGGTTGGTGTGTTATGCCTTATTTCTTCTAATGTCGGAAGGCAGTTTACTTTTTCTGCTACTTTATTTCTATCTTGAAAATCGAATATTTGTAAGTATTTTCTTCCGTAATAGTTATTAAGATACTTATTAATTCTGGTAAGTCTTCCTTGTAATCTGTTTATTTCGAGTGTTACACCTTTCTTGTATTTTTCAATAGCAATTATTTCTTTTGTCGTTACTTTTTCTGTCTTCTTTTTAAAGGTATTAAATTCTTTTTCCGTTAATGGTTATATATCATTTTCTTCTTGCTCGTCAAGTGATTCTATTTCACAGTAATTGAAATATTTTCCAATTTCTTGAAATATGAAGTCTTGGTTCTTTTGTAGCATAGGTATCAGGTTCATAAATATGACTTCCTGAAATGTATGCCATGTCCAGTCAGATGATTTATCTGACTCCGTTGCTATCGGTTCTTGTATCCAATCCCATGGATATATAAATATCGAGAGTGTAACATTATATGTCGCATCTTGAACGTTACATCTTCGAGCGGTCCATTCAAGTTGTGATGGTACTGTTTTACTCCAGATCTTCTGTAATTTTCCTTCTTCAAGAATTATTCCTGATTCTTCAAGTGTTTCACACATTGCTGCGTCTTCTTCTGTTTCTAAAATTTCATGTCCATTGTTATTGGTATAGACGTTTACTTTTTCTCCGGTTCCTTGCATCATATTGAAATATGGTTTATTGGGATGTATTCTTCGTGATAACATAATTTGTATTCCTCTCGTTGAATCTCTTCTGAATATAACAACTTGTACTAATCGTCTGTCTTATAATTGGTTATTCCTTCTACAATATGCACAATTGTTGTAGAAAGTCATTTCGTAGGTTTCGGTAAGTCCTCTATATTCAAAGATAGATCGGTATTGTCTGCATCTTGAACATTGTTGCGTTCTTTCATCGATTTCGATTTCCATTTTTGGGTTTGAAGTTCCTTTGCTTTTCGTATTAAGTATTGTCCTTTATATGCTCCTGATTCTCGTTTCTTTTTGAAATGCTTTTCAAAATAAGGTTTTCTTTTGTTTC
>QKWP01001780.1:73079-99490 GCA_003550325.1 Gigaspora rosea | reverse complement strand
TTTATTTTTTTTATATCTTTTTTTTTAATTTAAATTTTTTATTTGTTTTTTTTATAAACGGTTTTTTTTTATATTTTATTTTATTTTTTTCTTTAATTGTTAATTTTTTTTTATTTGTTTTAATTTTTATTTATTTATTTAGTCTTTATATTCATCAATTTTTTTTTTAATCGATTTAATTTTTTTATTTAATTTTAAATAATTCAGTATAATTTCATTTATTTTATTTATTTATTTAAATATTTATTTATATTATTTTTTTATTTTTAGAAAAATAATTATCAGACCAAGATTGGAAGAATTACGATGAATAAAAGCTCTTATTTTATTGAATCGTTTCATTGCAGACTAAATAAACACACGAGAGGACAACCTAACCAAATAACACCAACTAACTTACTCTAACCTACCAACTAACTTACCCTAATCTACTAACTAACTTACCCTAATCCTCCTAACAACCAATTTACTCTAACCCTACAAGAAGCAACGATACCTCCAATCACGATGAAATGGCCACTACAAACGCAACACGAATAATGGCAGCACCATTTATAACTACGCATGAAATGATGACTACAGAAAGAAGTAGAAAAGTTAAATATGTAACAAATAAAAAAAACCAGAAGCAAATCAAGCGACGAAATTTACCCTAAATAACGCGTCACTAACATAATTGCAGCGGCACGAAACTGAAACCAACGATTATAGAAAAAAGGTGGAGGAACAACAAAATTCATTCCAAGACAACACAAATTATATGATACCTACTATAGCGGCAGCACGAAACTGAAATCAACAAAGGTAGAAAGTAGAGATTCGACAACAAAAAAAAATACCAGCGAAACTCTACCCAAAGGCAACTCACCTATAACGGCGACATGGTACCTATTACGACTCTATCCAAAGGCAACTCAATTATAGCAGCGACACGGCACCTATTATAATCCAGTAACGCCAACTCCATTAACGACGACTCCAGTAACGACGACTCTATTGACAACGGCTCTATTGACGACGACTTCATTAACGACGACTTCATTAACGACAACTCCATTAATAACAACTCCATTAACGACAACTCCAACTAAGGTGAAATTAAACCATTAACCGTTATCTAAAAAAAAAGACGTCCAAAAAAAATTAGCCAAAAAATAAAAATAAAAAAAAGATTATCTGGGTACACAAACACAATCATCACTAATATAGAGTAATGTGATGATCATCCGGAGTAGGGTCGGCGAGTCAGCGTCCACATGACCTGGAAAATCTCACCTACATCCTGTATCTGTCAACTTTATCTGCCACATATTAACTTTCAGATCCTTATTATTAATTTCTATACAAAATAACATTCAATCTTTTGTCTTACTAGACTCTTATTCTATACAATCCTGGTTATATATAGTATATAGAAGCAAATATATCATGCATATTATCTTGAACATTTATTACATCTTTGATATCAAATTAATCAGTCTTTAGAAAAAAAATGCTAAATACTTGTTTTTAAGTCTACTCAAGCTATTAATAGCATATTAGATTGCTATTAACCTCCTGTTCGCTTTGATAATATCAAACTTCTAGACCAACTTATTACTAATTCTACTCAAATCAAACAATATATCCAATCATATTTTTCTAACTGGACTGCATTTAAACCTGTCAATCAATTACTTTTTAACTATTTTTAGTAACAATATTACCTTCTACTTTCTCAAATTAATCCTATCTGACATATTCTTTTTTATATCAGTAATAACTAATGATAAAATTCTCTAAATCATTTTAAATTGCCTAATAGCAAGGCTTGTAGCCCTATAGGTATAAGTTATAAAATGATTAAGCATCTTTGTCATCACTGCATTTTTGCTATCACTGCTTTCTTTACCGTATTCACTTCTTCTTACAAAATTTTTATATAGCCAAAAGATGGATCTACAAAATTGGGCATAGTAAACTTGTAGCAGAAGTCACTACAAATGAGACTAAATGTTTATACTTACAGGTAAGAGAGCTTCCAGAAATTACGTAATTTTTGGGTGGGTGGGTGGGGTCGCCAAAATATCAGGTTATAATTCTGGTCAAAATTTTATTATTCTGGCCAAAAGTATAAAATTATAAAATTATTGATAACTTTTGTTCTACTAGGTCAATTTAGATGATTTAACTACCAAAATGCTCATCTCGATGAGATAATTCCAACAAGTCCTAAATTGTTAAAATCTAATTACAGGATCCCAAGATCATTCAACTTTGTGTAATTTTAATAGTGATTTTTTAGAATCACTAAGTAAATTTCTTTACATTGAATAACTTTTGATCCACTAGTCCGTTTTGGATGATCTAACTACCAAAATGTTCGTCTCAGTGAGACGATTCTAACAAGCCCAAAATTGCTAAATTCCAATTACAGGATCCAAAGATCGATAAAGATTTGTATTGTTATTACCAATACAAATCTTTATCAATCTTGTGATCCTGTGATTGGAATTTAGCAATTTTGGACTTGATAGAATCGTCTCACTGAGATGAACATTTTGGTAGTTAAATCATCCAAAACGGACCAGTGGATCAAAAGTTATTCAATGTTAAAGAAATTTTCTTAGTGATTCTAAAAAATTACTATTAAAATTACACATAAGTTGAACGATCTTGGGATTCTGTAATTAGATTTTGATAATATTGGGCTTGTTAGAATCATCTTGTTGAGACAAGCATTTTGGTAGTCAAATTATACAAAACGGACTAGTGGATCAAAAGTTATTATCAATTCAAAAAATTGGACATACAAATAATTTTTAAAAAATATAAAATTTGATTGGCTAATAGGGTATCAGGTGTGGGTGGGTGGGTAAAATTTTGAAATTTATTAGTAACAAAAAATTACGTAATTTCTGAAAGCTCCCTAAGGCTTGTCAGCCAAATAAAATAAACAAACAAATGCAAAACTCAAATATCTGAGAAACAAGTACACGTAGGAAGAAAAAAGAAAATATAAATATAATTATATAATTACAAGTAGCTGCAATATAAATTATTGCAATGAGCAAAGCAAAGCCTTTTTATACTATAATTGTTATTGTAAGCCTCTATTTTAGAATTAGTTTTTACTTCTAAGCTCTGTGAATTCTTTAAAATAGTAGAAGTTATAAAAGCAGTGAGATTTTGCTATTGTTAAAAGGTATCTCTTGGGATTCCAATATTTAATATATAATATATTAAATAAATTCTATTAATAAATCTTCTAATACATTGTTTAAACTATAAAATTGGAATCTAATATAGGTTCAAAGCAAAAACAAGCAATATAAATACATAATTTTTAATTAATAGCTATATGAATATGCAAAATAGTACATATGTATAACACTGAATACAATCTATTGAACAACTGTTATACTGACTGCAGATTATCACAGGAACTATCAATCTTCAAATTTATTGGTAGTTGCTGACTAACAATGTATAGATGTTGTTAGGAGCAGTTCCAAATCCTGTGATGATTGTCTTTGCCACTGAAAGAGCTACCAGCAGATATATGATTCTTGCCAATTGAAATCCTGTAATGCACATAATTTACATGACTGTTGGGATGGTTATGTTTTTTTAAAAAAAAATTTTTTGCAGCTAGTATCACAAAAAGATCCCATGGTACCATACTCATGCGTTGTACCCAAGCCTCGATCTGAATAAGAAGCTTTGCTACTAATCATAAAGAAAATCAGTTAGAAAAATAGAAGCTTAAAGAAGAATCAGATCAAGACCATGAAAGCCCTAGATTAATTTAATGATAATATGTTATTAAAAGATTAATTAAAAGAAGTGCACTTTTTGTTTAACACATTGTCATAATAATAGAAAATGCTAAAAATGGAAAAAATCATTAAAATTGTAATTTTAAAATTAATTTTTTACAAGGCCAAATCGGGTATAGTTTAAGGCCATGCTATCATTTTCATGATAAAAATCAAACCAGTAAAATTAAATAATACTCTATGATAGAGAGTAACTAAATTGTTCATTAATTAAAGAGGTAGAAAAAATAGTGTAATGGTCATTTCTTCTTTTTTTTTTGAATTTCTTCTTTTCGTTTTTTCAAGAATTTTTATAAATAGATTCAAAAATTTGTCTTAGCAAAATATATAGATATGTGTGACCATTTTTGTAAAAAAAAATTTAAAGATAATAAAAAAAACTCACATACCCTTTGAATCCAAAATTTTTCTTTATTTTCGTGTAAACTCTCTTCCTATAACAAGCTTAATAAGCTTTATCTTGCCAAATCATTCTGCTTTACTTTATCAGACATATTACGAGATCCTGTGTGTCTGAGTTTTTTTTGTTTGGGTGTGTAATTGGTTGTTCATTTATATTACTTGCCCAGTATCTTCAACAATTTGGTGATGACTGTGAAATTCGATACTAATATTTCCTATTTCACTTGACATTAAGAAATATATTTTGACAAGTAAAAATTTGCGATGTTTTTTCTTTATTTTTTTCATATTGTTTTGTTAGTTTTTGAGGCACTAATGGAATAGTGTGCTCATTTTTTTGTGAATGTGTTTGAACCCAGACCAACGAACTGTGTCTGCCTTGTTTTTTTTTGTAAATTTTTGAGTGTGCTATGAATTTGTTTTTACAAAACCAGTTCTAAAAAAGAAAAATATATCTGTGTATAATATATACCCACTGCTAATATTTTACCTACTCCAAAGACGAATTGAAGCCTGAATGAAAGAGAACTAATTACAGCAAACCCTGTGGAACCCTCAAACCTCACAATTGATCAAACTGCGAAAAGAAATAAGGTGTACCTATTGTAAAGAAAAAGTTCATATCGTCAGTAAGTACCTGCAAGTGACATACCTGATGACATGTACACCACCCTTTTTGAAACACTTACCAAAGAGCAAGCTGCCATAGCACAAAAAATTACTAACAAAGCTTTCAGAAATCATATACTTGATGCCAAACAAAATTCCTCAAGCTCTGAAATTTGTATTAGAAGTCTTGGAAGATATAATTCAGAAAGATAAAGAAGAAATTATATACTTGTTTCTGTATGTCCCATTATCTACAAAAGAAGAATCTTGAAATAAAAATATCCAACAAGAAGAAACCAAAGAAGTTGTATACCTGCCACTGTATGTCCAGTTGGTCATAGAAGCAGACCGAACAGACACACTTTTAGTTGATCCCACCCAAAGTCCTTCCCACAAAGACCTCATATAAGAAAACCCCAATCCCAGAACTGGTTGATTCTAAAGTTACCCAGAAAGACCTGAACTTGGTTTGGAAGAAAGAAAAATTGACTTGAAGCCACTTTTTCAAAAACGGATTGCAGAATTCAATGTTCTTGTATATGAGTTAGCCCTTGAAGAACCTATACAAGAACTTCAAAAAAAGGAAGTTGAAGAGAACAAAACTAAGAAATTTGAAGTCAAAACCAAATTTGACCAGAAAAACAACGAAGCTCTCAAAGATGTTAAAAAAGCCACCAAAATAGAGCATGTGAACAAAGTGGTTTAACTTAGATTTGAAGATAGTATAAAAGTTGAACCCTCGATGTATTATCAAAATGCTGTTAAAATAGACAAGGATAATGGAATGAAATTAGACCCAAAAGAGGAAAGCATAGATGAGAAAGACCTGGAGACATTAGTTAATGAAGATAATGAAAAGAATAAAGAAGATAAAAATAAATCAGAAGTACTACAAGGAGCATTAGATTGTGAGTATAAATTGTGGTTAGAAAAAGTAGATGAACTTCAACAAATGGCCCAATAGAGTAAAAAAAAAAAAGAACTTACCGGCATAGAATTTGCTAAAGTTAATTATACCTTGGATATCATAGAACTCATAAAAATGGGATTAATAATAGAAACAGTAAATCATTTGAATAGTACAAGAATCATACTGAAAATAGGTTTGCAACTGAACAATTCAACCCTAGTGGACCCTATGACCAAAACGGAGTAAGTCTTGAAAAGGCTTGTAAAAATGGAAGAAAAGAGTTAGTGAATTTCAAGATACTACTTATGAAGTTAAAAAGCTCATTACTGATTAGAACCACAGTAAAGTCGATAAAAATAAAAAGAGGAAAACCTGAATAAACAGTTTTGGTAATAGATCTTGCTATCAAAATAAAGCTAACTCTAAGGATAAAAGAAAGAAAATAAATATTGCTAATTGTAAAATATTAGCAAGTAGTGAAATGTAATTAAAAAAAGGTGAAAGGCTTGAATATATTTTTCAGATACTTACTATCACATGACTTTATAATTGAGTCTTTGATCCTAGAAGGAACTAATAAAAGAAAAAAAGATAAAAAAAAAATTAATTAGAATTCGATAAAATAAAAAAATAAAAAAAATGTAAATGTGAGCACGACATTAAATAATTTTTTTTAGTTTAGATTTTTTGTTTTAGTTCAGAGCTGAATGACAGTTTTTTTTTCTGTAGAGTTTATTTTTTTCTTTTTTTCTTGTAAATTTGTTTAAGTTTTTTTTAGTTTAGCTAGGAAAAAAGAAAAAAATATCTTAAGAGTTATTTTCAAAGGAGGTGAAAAATTAAGGTAGGAGAATTGTTAAAGGTAAAAATAGATCAGTTGGGAACACATAACGTTGAGTTTGCCAGAGTTACTGTGAAGGTACCGTAATCACCCACTGATCACCTGTCAAAAACTGGTCCTTGACACAGCCCCTTGATTGAATGAAATTGACTAAATTGGGAAGGAATTAAATACAAGTTCAAAGAAGCTTTGATATAGCGTGATTTTGCTATTTGAGTAAAAAAATTGTGGGATAGAAGATAAAAGTTTAGAAATTCTATTAGAAGTAAAATAGTATAAAAAGACCATATATAAAATGCTATTTAGCAATATAGAAGACAAGCATGATAATATTAAATAAAATAAGAAACTGATCTTGGTTTCTGTGTCCTTCATTTATAAAAATAAACTTGTCTTGTAAACTCACCTTATACCCAATATGCCTTAGCCTTGCCAAATTGTACCGCCTCTTACATTGAATATATTGTGAGATGTTTCTTTGGTCTTGGTAGTTGTAGCAGTGTTGGAAATCTTATGTTCTTATGTTCTTATAAGAACATCACTTTTAATCTGAAAACATTTACAAAATTTAAGATGTTCTTTATTAAATTTTTTTTGAGAACATTAAGTTTAAAAAAATATGTTTTCTATATAAATTTATAAAATAATAAAAAATCATTTTTATTAATATAGCTGTTTAAAATAAGCTCATATAAATATTTATTGTTAGTTAGTTGAAATAGAAAACAATTTAGTTGTTCTTGAATCATAAAAAATTTTAAATAATATAGTTTATTGGTTTATCTATTTCTTGTTTGGTGCAATAAAGCCCTTACTATATAAACTTTGATATATATATAATATCATAAATTTCAAAGAGCTAAACTCACTATAATGATAATTTTAACAAGAAAATTACTTAATAAATCTTTAGTTATTATAATTTTAAACTTTAGTGCTATATCTTAAAATTTTATAGTAAAAAGATTTTGAATCTATAAATCCATTATAGTAAAAAAGAATAGTATATTATATTATTTATTTATTTAATTGATGATCCGGATAAGATCTGCAGAATTACTATACTGGGACAATAGTAAATTTTGGAGATAAGTACAATATAAACTTTTATTATATGCTGAAATCTTACAACTACCTCTATGGTAAGTAATTTTTTTATTAAGCTAACAGCTCAAGTCAATTAATTGAAAGTTGTAGAGCTCACTGAGACGCATCTAATGGCAGTTAGATCATTCAAATTGGCCTAGTATACGCTAAGATATCACTAAAAAATGATCAGATGACTATATAAATTCCATGTAAACAAGGTGGTTGTAAGATTTCAGCATATAATAAAACATAGTAAATCCAGTGTAAATCCCCCCAAATTCAAATATAAAAATTCTGCAAATCTTATCTGGATCAATTAAACATTTGAAAGATGTTAATAGTTTATTTAAAAACTAAATATATAAGCTGAGCTAAGCCAGTAACTTCTCAACAATATATAAAAGACCTCAATTATTAAATTTTAAAAAAAAATATTTATATAAGTTATAATTTTGTTATTATAAAATACCTTAGCTTTGTTTATATAGTTTGTTAAATAAATTATATTTTTTATTAATAATTTTTAAATATAATAATTAATAAAAATAAAAGTAAAACTACCTAGTAACGTACACCAAATTGGAAGTGATGATACTAGGTAGTGTGGGTAAAGTGGCAGATATGTGAATACCAATTGTTGGTTAGAGAAGGACGTACAAGCCAGGTCAGTCATATAAATGGGAATATGGAAGGCTCTGGTGGGTTTTAGCCATGGATAAATAGTTGTATAACCTAAAATCCTAGTTCTAATACTTGTATGTAATATGTATATATTTCGGCATTATGTCAACTTACTTATATATTAATAAAGTTTGGGGCAGGAGCTACACCCGGGGTTCCTCCTAATATAAAAAAAAAAAATAAAAGTAAAAGATAACTAAAAGTATAAAAGTATAAGTATAAGAAAGAGAATGAGGGAAATAAAATTTGAGTGAAAAAGAGTGAGAAAGAGTAAGAGAGAAAGAAAAAAAGAGAGAAAAAGAGCGAAAATAAAAGAAAGAGAGAGAAAAAGAGAAAAGAAAGAGAAAGAGAGAAAGAAAAAGAGAAAAATTTTTTTTCTAATTAAGAACATAAGAAAATTTTTGAGAACATTAAATTAAATAACATGTTCTCATAAGAACATAAATTTCAAACCAGATTTTCAACACTGGTTGGAAGTTGTCCATCCTGTAATGCTAGCCCAAATTTTCACCTTTGACAATGTTATTCAAGTTTACTATAACAGATGTGTTCTCGCTATGCTCAGACAATA
This sequence comes from Gigaspora rosea, assembly GCA_003550325.1. NCBI lineage: Eukaryota > Fungi > Glomeromycota > Glomeromycetes > Diversisporales > Gigasporaceae > Gigaspora > Gigaspora rosea. Next base: position 90,572 of record QKWP01001780.1, on the reverse strand, counting down.
AAATAACAACAAATCACCAATGTCACACCTCTAGCGAGTTGCTTTATTATCTAAATTCAACATTTTTGTGTATAAATTATTGAACATATGATTCACTCTGTAACACTTTATGTCTAAACTTTGAAAACATAGTAGGATATACTCTATTCTAAAAAACAATTTATTTAATAGCAATCTAAATCTTACTTACTCTATTAGCTTAATTGAACATGTTAAAAAAATCTATAATAAAATTCTTACTAATAGATTAAACCAAATTTTTTTTAATACTCTATTTTATTATCTTATAATTATATAGTTCTATCAGGCAATAGCATAGCAATTCCTATACATATTCTTAATAATTTAATTAAAAGATACTAATTGAACTATAACTATTATTTTAGAATATAAGAAAAGCTTATAACTCAGTTAACTTTAACTTTTAAATATGCACTTTTTTACTTTTCTCTATCTCTACCTATTATTAAAGGACCCCGAAGAACTCTAATACAACTCAGATAATTCTAAAAAAGAAAATTTTGTATAGAAATTCATCAAACGTTGCATTTTATACAGTAAATTTTCAAATTTTGCTCTATTTTATATACTCTATTTGGCTAAAACACTGCTAAAATTATACTAACTCAGATCTGAGTTGTATCAGAGTTCATCGGGTCCTATTATTAATATCCTATTTAATCTTTTAATTAATTACCAAATAAAGTTATAGCCAATTTTAGTTTAATATCCTTATATTAAGTCCAAATAGTATTGACCAATATCAGAAAATTTTATATATAGATATTGATCGATATATAACAGTTAATCGTTTTATATCAATTAAAAAATAACGATATCTATCGATTAATTGGCTAAAAATCGATATATATCTAAATTGATATATATCATTTTTTATATTAAATTGTTATATATCTACAAATCGATTATAATCAGAATTATTTAAAACAATATATAACGATTAACAGATCTTTAACGATTACACAGTGTTTTGACCACAATGATATATAATGATTAACAAATCTTTAACGATTACACAGTGTTTTGACCACGTTACAAAAATTTCATCCCTGATCACTGGGTAAAAAAAAAAAAAAAAAAAAAAAATTTCAAAAAAAGTATGTTAAAAATAAAGAGAAAAACAAAGTAAAGAAAACTGGCATAGAAAAAAAAAAAAAAGCCCGTTTTCAAGATTTTTACCAACTCTCCCTTTTTTCTCTCCTTTTACTTTTTCTCCACTCTCTTTTTTTTCTCTTCCTTTTCTTCTCTTTCTCTTTTCTTCTCTCTTTCTTTTTTTTTTAATATTTCGAATACTTTTGAAATATTTTAGGACAATCTGCAACCTGGATCATATCAATGATGCGTTTACTAATATTTTCAAAATGTTTCGATAATTTTTAATAATTGTACTACAAAATCAGATTAGATCTTTGTTTATTTTTTTTGTTTATAATTTAGATCTTCTATCAATTTTACATTGTTTCTTTGTTTTCCTTTTGGTTTTTTTTGGTTTTATTTAGTTTTGTTTAATATCGTTTTGTTTCATTTAGTTTCGGTTTGTTTTTTTATTTATATTTTTTTTTTATTTTTTAATTTTTTTTATTTTATTTCTACTCTTTACTACTAGCACTTTGCAAGGAATCATCGGTACTTAGCACAAGCCAACTCAGCCTTTCGACACTTTGCAAGAACACACAACTACTTTCTCTAGCAATTTCAAAAGTTCAAGAATGCAAGTTTTCGCGAGTTTTCGCAAGTTTTCACTAGTTATTACAAGTTTTTGCAAGGTTTTATTTATTTTTTTTTGTTTTATATTTTTTGTTTTTGTTTATTTTTATTTTTATTAATTTATTTTATTCTGGCACTTTGCGAAAACCTTCGACGATTTCTAAATTGCAAAACACGAACTCGAAATGGAGATTTGGGGCTTTGTTTATTTTTTTATTTAGTTTGCTTACATTTTTAATTTTTGTTTGTTTTCTTTTTTTTACTTATTTTTTTAACTTAATTTATTTTATTTATCCTTTACTTCTTTTGAAACTTTGCAAGAAAACGACTTGACTTTTCGGCACTTTACAAGAACACCAATTCTAACATCTCTGGTACTTTGCAAGAAGTCACGAATATGAACGAATATAATCGAATATAGGCGAATATGAGCGAAATATAATAGTTTATTTTTTTTCGGTTTTGTTTTTTTTGTTATTTTTTCGGGTTTGTTTTTTGTTTGTTTTTTTTACTTATTTTTTTTATTTTATTTATTCTTACTTCTTTCTGAACTTTGCAAGAAAACAACCTAACTTTCTGGCACTTTGCAAAAAGTAGCGAATATAAACGAATATAAGTGAATATAAGCAAATATGAGCGAATATAAAGAATATAATAGTTTATTTTTTTTGTTTTCAATTTTTTTTTTGGTTTCGTGTTTTTTGTATTTATTTTTTTTGTCATTTTTTTTATAAAAATATATAATATATGTAATATTTAAAATATAATATATAATAAAAAAATAAAATTTTATATTAAATAGCGAAAACTTATGAATATTGTATAATTAATAAATTAAAATATTATATAATAATAATAAAAAAAAAATTATAATTAAATTGCGAAAACTTGCGAAAACCTGTAAAATGTTCAAAAAGCATGATTATGTGAATATAATAATTATTAATTAATATCACTATCAATAGTAATCGATTAACCAGATATATATTGATTACTATCACTATCGATAGAAATTGACAGGGGTGTTAATAATCGATATATATCTTACCAGTTAGTAATCAATATATATCTATATATAAAATTTGCCGATGAAGAGAGACTATTACTTCTTTACTTTGGCAAATCTTTTATAATCCTCTTATTACCTATATATATTTCACTTTTTCAAGTTATACAATTTTAACTTCTGGTTTACAAACCTTAAAAACTCTATTATCTAACAAATAAACATTAACCGCTCTGTTTTGATCTATATAGATAATATCCTTTGAATTGCATCTTCTCAAACAGAACTAAATATTATTCTTAATATATCTAAGTCCATCTATACTATGGCAAATATTATAGTTAATCCTATTAAATTAATTCTTTTTACCAACTCAAAACTAAGTATATACAATACTATTACTTTTAACAATAAATTACTTCTTCTATAGCTATTATATTAAGGGCCATGTCAATTATTTTTTATCAGAGGCCTATCCCTATCCTCTTTCTTAATATATATATAGTCAGGTTCTTATATATAATTTCAACTTTTTTTACCCCCTTCTCCCTAAAAAATCATCTGATTTTTGTTACTTTCCAAACCTTTTAAATTTCTTGGCTTCTGGTTTGCTCTTAATAATAAATATACTAAACAATCACAACTTATTTTTTCAAAATTATCACAGCTCATTAAAATTGCTAATACAAAACAAATTACTAATATCCAAGCCAAATATATTATCAATATAGTAATTATATCTACAAGAATATTAGTATTAAAATATTGTCTTTAGCCAATCTGCCTGTAATAAAATCTTCCAGTCTTATTAACATAAAGCAAAATTTTGTTACACTATTCTAACTAGTATCCTACTTTATTCTCAAATATACAATATTAAAAATATATAAGATATCCAACTTTAACACCATATTCCTAATTTTATCAAACACTTTAACAATAAAAAAAATTACTTGAAATATCTACTTGAATTTGAGTTTAGCAATTACAAAATAACCTTTAGTCTACTATAAGTATTCTAATCTATTCTGGTTCTGTTATTAATAGTTCTAACTGTCTTTCTACTAATTTCAAAATTATTTAACTTTTTTAATACCTAAATTGGAAAGTTTGCTTTAACCCAAACATTGCTATACTATTCACAATTCAAGATGAATCAGTATCTCTTGAATTAATCCTATTTTCATATCATAACTATTCTACTTTTAAAAAACAACTATGCTATTACCATATGCTCTTTCTTGATTAACTTACTACAACTAACAATTCTTATCTACTTGATTAGAAACATATCTCACCCAGACTTAATAAAATCTCTAAAAAAATCTCTCAAAGGTTCAAAACTCTTAAAATCTTATTACCAATCTCTCTGATAGCAACTAATTAATTTTTTTTAATTAAGCCTATCACCAATTAACTATAATAGTTATAATACAGATTATTTTCACAAACATTCTAAACCATGGCTTACTACACTTATTGGAAATTGAATAATTATTGGCAAAGTCTGTCACCAATCTCAAACTCTAGATATATTAATTACTTACTAGCAATACAACTTAACAACCAACCTCTTGTTATTATATCTTATATTTAATATATGCACTAGACCATGCTCCAATTGCTCTTTTAACATCAAACTAATCAATAACAAATGCACTATTTTTATTTTAATCAGCAATGCTATTAAATTTTTGAGTAGATTAAACCCTAACAAGACTATTAACTTTAATGTAAGCCTTCCTAATCTTCTATATTCTATTTAAATTAAAACTATCATTAGCATTTCTATACTTTTAAATCTTATAATTTAGGCTTTACAAATTCTTTCTATTTTTTAGCTAGCTTTGCCTTTAATACTCTTCAAACAATAGCTAACTATAATTACTATTTTACTGTACTAATCTTACCTTCTATACTGATAGATCAGTTATTAATACTAACTTTACCCTATGCTCTATGGGTATTAGCTAGCTTTAATTTAATAATAATAATATCTGTTATATCTTTTAAGCACAAATAGCACTCTAGTTATATTCTTTTAAGGCTGAGCTGCTTGCAATCCTGTCTCTATTTGTACTGCTCCAAAAAATTGTAATATTAAAATTTTACTGACTCTTAGTCAGTAATCTTCAAATATCATAGCTTATCTTAGTATATAACCAACTATTACTTTTCTAATACTGCATATTGATCAATTTGAAATACACTTCACAATTTTATTAAATCTTATAATCTAAAAGCAATTTTTTACAAATCAAAGTACATCGAAATAATGAATTTAAAAACAAAGCTAAACAACTTGCTCATAACTATCTTAGCCTATTATATTTTCTATTTAACTCTTCTAATATCTTAAATTTTATATTTTACAAAGTCAAGGTACATCAAAATAATAAATTTAATAACAAAGCTAATCAACTTGCTTACCATCATATTAACCCATCATATCTTCTATTTAACTTTTCTAATATCTATAACTCCTTATATACTCTAACCTTAAATAACTATTTTCTTGAACTTCCTATTTACCATAGCACCAAAACTATAAATCACATTAACATTTTCGCTCTCTGGTCATCTCAAAACTGCTTCCAACTATGAATACTAATATTTCAGCAAATTAACTGAAATGCAACTTGGCTCTATAGTAACAATAATTAAAAAGTTTCTAATTTTGCATATAGCTTTCAATTATTTACTCTTTAAAACATTTAGAATCAAACTTTTTATATACAAACTTTTTATACCTTATATACTTTACAAAAAAAATCCTCTTCACCCTCAATATATGCTATAAATGCCAAGGGGGCATCCATAAATAACGTTATGTACCCCTCATAGTAGTGCTGGACCCCCTCCCCTCTACTATATAAAAAAATTTTTCAAAATCCGTATGTTTATATATAAAATTTACAAAAACTTGAATATATTATGATTCAGTGGTCCAATCTGAATGATTTTGGTACCATTCGATCCGTCCGTCTCTATGAGACGAATCCAATGGTACCAAAATCATTTTATTTGGATTACTGGATCACGTTTTATTAACGAAATACTATTGATTTTATAGTAATTTTATAAGAAAACATAATAACCAATAGTATTTCGTTAATAAAACATGACCCAGTGCTCTAAATCAAATGAAATTGGTACCATTCGAATCCTCTCCTCAAGACGATTCGAATGGTACCAGAATCATCCAATTTGGACCACTGGATCAATTTTTAGACAAATTTTAATAAAAAAATTGCGTTATGTTAGGGGGACCCACCCTATATAGTGAAAAATCGTTATATTTTGGGGGACCCCCCTCAAACATAACGTTATTTATGGATGCCCCTAACAGACAAGTACTGGGCTATATGCCCCAATACCAACCTTTTATATAATCTGATATATAACTCACTACAATTTACATTAACTCCTAATAAACTTCAAGTCTTACTTGCTATAATTAACCAATTATATACCAACATTATCAATCTCAATAGTCTTCAAATATATTATTTTTTTATATAAACCATCTACCTTTTTTATACTTTCTGGCCTTATTCTACTTAGTATTATAGCTACAATATATAAACTTACTATATTAACCAAATAGCTAATTTACTTACTATACAATTTCTTTTACATCTTAATAAACAACTATATACAAGCATTTGGATACTATATTGTAGTTCAAGACCTATGTTCAAATAACATATACTCAACTATCTATATTAACTAGAAATCTACCTACTATCTAATCTACTGCAGATACTTTAAATATTACTCTTCAAGTATCTTTTTCAAAAATATCAGGTTGGTACACTAACTGGACCAAATATTGAATACATTCTTTACATATTTTTAATCTATTTCAAATCTAGATAAGCCTTAGCTACTCTGGTAGGTTTAGGCTATAGATAAGACTCTAGGTTTACTTAGCTATATGTCTGAGTTCTTATTCTTAATAATAAGCTTAAATTATAAAACTTTTTTTAATTATATAAAATTTTTCATTAAGTTCAATAAAGATAAACTAATAGTTTTACCCTAAACATTAAAAAAAAAACAATTTATTTATATTTAATTAACTATTTTACTATTATATTATTAAACATATTAAGGTTTTTCTAGCCTTTCTTTAATTAATAATAGTTATAGCTTAAATTAGCTTCAAAATAGAAAATTAGAAATATATTATGTTAATTCTAATGTTTATAGAAAATCTATCTGTTTAACTATTATTATATTTACGTAATATCTTGTAAAAAAGTTATTCACTTTTTTATATAATACATGTATAAATAAGAATTTAACTAATTTTAACACCTGGTTAAAGTTATAAATTTTAACAACTTTTTATTTTTATAGAAGTTTTTTATATAAAAAGTTATTCTTTAAAGATTAGAGTTAGAGTAAGAGTATAGGTATATTAAGATGCCAAAAACTTTTATTTAATAGCCCAAAGCTAGTTTTTGTAATAAAATTTTGTGATATTGATAATTTTTTGACTTTTTTCTAATTTTCTTAAAATTTTCTTTATTTTGTTACACAAGATCCTGCAACCCAATTGGTAAATTATAGGGTGGTTACATTACCAGGGGGCAAGTTAGCAACACTCTATAAATAAAAATAAAAAAAAAGATCTTCTTAAATTTTAAAATAAATTCAATAAACTATACCAGAATAATATTTTTTTTAAATTTAAACTAGATTACTTAGAACATAAAACTATATTAAATTACTAAATTTTTGGGTGAATAAAAATTTTTATATTATTGTTAATGGGTATCCATAAGCTGTACTAAATTTAGTACAAAAAGCTTAATTTAGTACAGTTAAAAAACTAAAATTTAGAAAAAATTTGATTATTAACCTTATATCAAATTTTTATAATAGATAAATATATATCTATTTAACCTACTTGTAATTTTAGAAGCATATATTTTTGATAAAATTTATATTTATTATTATTTATTAACCCAAAAATGAATTTAAAAATAAAAAATTATTATAGTCTAATACAAAATTTTACTTAAATAAAATTTAAAAATTTTATTATTAAATTTTAATAAAACTATTTTTAATATAAAATATTTAATATAAATTAATTTTTTTTGTAAAATATTTTTAATATTTTATAATAATTTATAATAAAATTAAATTTTTAAACTAAAAATTTTTATTAAAAAATTTAATTAATTTTTAAAGTTTTAAACTAATTTATAATTATCAAAATATTTTATTAATATAATAGCTATAAATTGTTTTTAAGTTTGTAGAGCTAGTTTTTCTGATTCTAATGATAATAAAATCATTAAATTTGACCAAAAACTCACTGAGTTACAAAGATTTTATATTTAGTTCATACACATATATATATATATGGGCAGCCGTCAATAGAAATCAAGCAAATCAATATTTGAAAAAAAATTAATTCCTTGACTTTCACAGCTCATATTTCAATGAATTTTAAAGTTATCTTAATGATTTAATATTCAAAAGAAAGCTTAGATTGTAAGCTTTCTTTTGAATATTAAATCATTAAGATAGCTTTAAAATTCATTGAAATATGAGCTGTGAAAGTTAAGGAATTAATTTTTTTTCAAATGTTGATTTGCTTGATTTCTATTGACAGCTGCCCATATAGATATAAAAAAATATATAATTATAAAAACTAAAATCTATAATTTTTATAAAATTTTTAGTTAATTTTAATAAATTTATTTTTACTATAATCAGAAAAGCTAGCTTTATAGCTAGTTAAAATTTAATCTATATTGGCTTAGTAAAATTTTTTAATATTAATTTATTTTTACTCTCTTAAATTGAATTTACTATAAATTTACTATTAGTTTACTATTAATTTACTATAAATTTTATAAGTAAATTTAACCATTTTTGGATTTGTATTACCTTATAAAAATCTAGTAATTTTATTTTAATAATTTTTTTATACTTTTAAAATCAAATATAGATTAAAAATAATTTATATTTACCAGAAATGAAGTACAAAGTACAAAGTGTATGGTTTATAGGCAAGTTAAGTGGTGTAGCTCTTTTGATTCTGATTGGATGAACTTTTCACATGAATTCATCTCTATTTGTATGGCTCTGCCTATATCAGAATTGTTGTGCAATGATAAATATAGTTTTATGTATTTCGCATAACTGGGGCTTTTCAGTAGAGGTCACATGTATGTCTAAGTTAGGCTAAAGAACCATTTTAAACGATATATTATACAATAATATACGTATTTTACAGGTATGTTAAATGGCATTTAATTTTCTATTGGTGTAATGAAAAATGTGGTATAAACTGAAAATATTGTTCTTTCAAGTTGATAGCAAAGTCAACAGATCGAAAAGAGAGCTAAACAGAAAGACCATGAGTGGCAACGATCACAGAAAAAACCAAGATACTGGTGGGAAAAACCAGTTCAATAACCATCTAAATTAAGGAAAGCGCAGAGAAAGATGAGTGATTTAATCAATTGCCTAATCCAGACATTTCATATAAATACTAATATGACAAAGATCTGTTATAGGTATAAAAATGCACGAATGACAGATGAACTAGGGTGGCACCAAAAAGGAAGCAAATTCGCACACAGCCCTCCCTGACTGACTGAATCCTGCTATTTTGTAGCTATACATGTCTACAGCTGGCCTGCTTTATGCAGGTGGAAAACCACCGGCTAATCTTAAGCATCAATCTGCAAAAACTTGAGATCGACAGCCGGGCCATGTGTGCAAGTGGAAACCACCGGCTGACGCTACAAATAGTTAAATCAATTATACATCGAATGCACTGATGTATGTTGTATACCGTATGTGTCCGAAATTAAGCTACATTTTTGGCCATAAAATTACACGAAAAATCGTAAAGTAGCTTATTTTCGAAATATAGCATTTTTTGAAAAAATTGAAAAACGTACTTATAAAAAGTTATTCAAATGATACCAAATTTGTATTGTAGATGTATTTTGATACGCTGAACAACTTTACTTAATCGACTTTTTGAAGTTTACTTAGTAGAAAAATGTATTATATGTAGCAACTGCTAACGAATTTTTTAAGATTTTTAAAAAAAATCAGGGGGTAGCTTATTTTAGGTAGTAGCTTATTTTCGGACATATACAGTATATATCACGCTGAAACAAGCTAATAAAGTTCAGTATCCAACATTGTATACTAAAGTGCTTTCAAATGAATATTAAATCACAGGTGTTGATCCTGTTCAATTGTATTAGTAATATTTATTTTCTATTTACTGTTTGATTAATATGCTATTTATTATTCGTCTAATTTGTAACCTTTTATAACTAAGCTTATATACTAAATCACACTAACTTGTTATTTTGGTTTCTTTTTCTTAAGTTTTTGATTAAAAAAAAACCGAGAATTTGCCAATTCGATAAATATTACATAATGTCTTGTGTTAGAATAAGTCAGATTTAAACTGGTAATTATTGATATAGAATTGCATTCGTGCTTTCCATTATTCTCAACTTATCCTATATTTGGTTAATATTACTTTTTGCAGAAGGTCATTACAAATCATCTTATCTCTTAGAATCCTGTCTATTCTTACTATTCTCATAGCGATACCATTACTCTGGCTTAGCATGTTTTTGATTGACTGACTCGAATTTTGTCTCATTATACAAGCGTGAGGTTGTCCGATGCTACTTTTTACAATAATCCCAAGTAGATATTGTTTGTAATCATGAAATCTTATTATGGCTAGTTGTTGTGAACTTTGCCAATTAAATGTGACGATTAAAACAATAATAGCTTTTTTTGAAACATCTCACTTATCGCAAAAATTCGCCTGATCCTAAAAAAAAAAAAAAGAAGATAAAAATTTCTTACCCATGGCGATGCCCATTACTCCAGCTTAGCATGTTTTTGATTTACTAACTTGACTGACTCGAATTTTGTCCTATTACATGAGTGTGGGGTTGTCCAATGCTACTTTTTACAATAATCCAAGTAGCTATTGTTTGTAATCATGAAATCTTATTATGGCTAGTTGTTGTGAACTTTGCCAATTAAATGTGACGATCAAAACAATAATAGCTTTTTTTGAAACATCTCACTTATCGCAAAAATTCCCTGATCCTAAAAAAAAAAAAAAAAAAGAAGATAAAAATTTCTTAAACCCATTCGATTCATAATCTGTTATAGATCATAAGTATATGTATCACAAAATGCAAAAAAAACTTAAAAAAAACAAAAAAAAACCCCCGATTTTTACTCTATTTTATTCGACATTTCCATTTTATTCGACGCTTCCGCTTTTTGTTTATCCGACGCTTCCACTTTATTCGACGTTTTTACAATGAATTTTTCTAATTTTTTATAGCATCTTGGTGTAACATGTAAGTAAATGCATTTTATTCTCTTAATTAAGAATATAATAATTGTAAGATAGCACGTGGAAGCTGTCAAATTCGAAACTCAGAAACACAAACCTCAAAACTATATTCCGAAACCCCAGTTTATAATTCGAACCTTAAAAAATATAATATTGAAGCTTTTAAAATTTATTATAAAAGTTTATTTATTTTTAATGAACCCAAAATATAATATTATTTTTGAAGAAATTATACCGTTATATGAATCATTTTTTTAATTATGTTTTTTGGCTATTTTTTTTCTCTGCCTCGTTTTGTTCAGATTTTTTAAAGTTGCTCAACTTTATTTTTAATATCATATCATTATTACAACTGATTTCAATTCTAGAATGATAGAAAAAATTACCGTAAATCGCCATATACAAGATCCGGGTCTGTTACGTTCCACCAATTTTGAAACCCTACAATAGACCTGTGGGTCTATTGTACAGATATAGATCTGATGATCAGGGGGTCTTATGTGGGGGGTCTGATGATTGGGGGTTTTTATTGGGGGATCTTATGATCAAATGCATGCATTGTTATAAAGTTTAATTAATTTATTTATTTATTTAATAATTTATTTTTTATTTATTTTTTTTTTATTAGCATCGTTCAAACTATAATAAAAAACTAGAATGAATTCAATATTAAAGCATTCGAACTACCGGTAGTGGTCTAACTTGTTCTGAAAACGGGAAATTAAGAGACTGCAATTACAATTGCAAAAGAACAATTTTTTTAAAAAAAATTAAACAAATAATTGCAAAGCGGTCTTCTTTTCCATTCAAAGTGGTCTCATTATATAAAGAGTGTCTAGTTCCGTTTATTCCCTCATTAGCTGCAATAATTTGTTTGATAATTTTTTGTTCCGATATATAATAAAAAACATAATATAGTAAAATGCTTTTTTGTTCTGTATAATAAAAAATATAATACAGTAAAATGCAAATTTCACTCTGACCCGATCTATAAAGCGGATTTCACTATTTAGTCTGCATATAAACCATAAGAAAGCAACGGGCAACTCAGGTTTCACCCTGTTCTAAAATAATTAAGAATGTTTTTGGGGATGGCAAATTATTAACTTATTGGAAATTAAACACTAGATATTTAGTTATTTTCTTTAAAAAACTTATGTCGAGTAACTATTTGTTACCATGTTCAAGTAATTTGCCCAAGGCGTGATTATAGGGGGCATACAAACATTGTTATGGTATAATTGACTTATTAGCATAATCAAACATGTGTAAAATTTACTTTATCATTCTTTATATATATTAATTTTTTAAAAAAAAAATTCACGCTTTACATTTTTGTCGTGTTTCAAGTTTTCGCAAACAGGTAATTAAAAAATTCTACATGAACATATTAATGTAAAAATAATATAATTAATATATATTTAAGTGTCAAAAAATGAGACGTAATAAAACAAAAAAAGCAAGAATCACCAAAGTTGCTAAAAAAAAAAAGAGAAGTTGGAATGCTCGTGAAAAATTGGCAATTGTAACATATTTCGAAAGAAGTCCCACGGCTAGTAAATGAAGTGTTGCAGAAAGATTTAATATAACTACAAAACAACTGCAAGAATGGATAAACCAAAAAAATGAATTAAAAAATGCACTACCCTCTATTAAACGGTTAAATATTGCTGGGAGACCTAAATATCCACTTTTGGAAGATGAACTTAAAACCTGGGTTAAATCTTTACAATCAAAACAAAAGATTGTGACTCGCTATATGGTTAAAACTAAAGCTAACAACTTGCAAAGCAAACACGTTTTCTTTCTCTTTATCCAACGATCAATGAATGCAGGTGAAGTAACAAGTGGATTGATGGTTTTATGCATCATAATAAATTTAGCAACCGGCGTCGAACAACTATAGCACAAAGATTACCAGGAGACTTAGAACCTAAAAAAGATGAATTCTTGAGTCACATATTATGTCATCGCATGTGATACAATTATCCTCTTTTGCTTATCGGTAATATGGATGAAACTCCATTAGTGTTTGATATGCCTAGCAATTATACGCTTGAAGAAACTGGTGCTCATACTGTTGGAATTCGTACAACTGGTTATGAAAATCTAATTTTACAGTTGTTTTAAGTTGTTTAGCGGATGGAACCAAGCTGCCTCCCATGATACTTTTTAAATTAGTAAATGTGCTACGATAAGCATTTCTATCAGGTATTGTTGTACGAGCCAATCCTAGTGGATATATGAATAGTGATGAAATAATTTTTTGGATTGAAAATATATAGAACCGTCGAGCTTCTTTGTCTATCGATCCTCGTTCATTATTAGTTTTGGATGCATTTAGTGGCCATCTTACAGACTCGGTTAAAAATCGATTTAATAAAAAAAATACTAACATGGCAGTCATTCCGGAAGGACTTACTAAGAAATTGCAACCTTTAGACGTATATATCAATAAGTCCTTTAAAGATAAGGTAAATAAATAATATTTATTTTTTTTAAAAAAAAATATATATAGCCAACTTTTATAATGGACTAATGGTTTTGAAAAAAAAAATTCTAAGAGCTCGTGCCACCTTTTTTTTACTATTTCTGTTATAAGCAATTATCACAGATTATAAAAACTTGGATCTTATTTAATCTAAACTCTACCTGACCCTAACCCCAATAACCTGATTTTATTATCGTTATGATTCGTTACAATTTATATTTTTTTTATTAACTAAATTTTATATCTATCGCATGGGTTAAACTGACAATTTTTTTTGAAGGTGAGTAAAAATAATATTTTCGTCTTTGTGTAATATAAAATTTTTAATTTTTAATTATATAATTTAAGTATCGCAAATTCTATCTCGATTGGATGGGAGAAGAAATTAAAAAACTAACACGCACAGGCCGTATCCAACAACCCGCTTATAACTTGGTTGCTGAATGGGTATTAAGAGCATGGAATCAAGTTGACCCCGGCCTTATCAAACGTTCGTTTAAGAGTTGTGGAATCTCGACCGCTCATGATGGAACCAAAGAAGATTTAATGTTCAATTATGACTGGGTTAATAACCCAGAGGCTCGAAATAGAAATCGTGAATTTATATATATTAATGAAGATAACGAAAGTAACAGTGAAAGTGTTGTTAACTTGACCCAAAATGATAATAATGATAACAATAATGATAACGGTGCCAATAATGTTAATAACTATAGCAATGAAGACAACGGTGACGATGAAGATGACAATAATGGTAGCGATGATGATAATGGTAGCAATGATGATAATGGTAGCGATAATAGTAGTAGTCTGGATAAAAATGAAGATGAAAATAATTATAGAAATGACTATGAAAATTATGATGAAGACACGTATTATGACGATGAGATAATTGAATATATTAATTCGTGGGATTAGAAGATTTTCAGTTTATAATTTTAGAATAGCAAAAAAATATTGTATATTCTAATACATAAATAGTCAAATTTTAATAAAAATAATTTGCTGATATTAAACATTTGTTGGTACCGGTGATTTGGTTTACAATGAACGGTATAAAAGTTATTGTCACTGCTATAAATGCATAAATTTGAAATAATAAAGAATTTAATCTAATTTTTTTTATTTATTTTCTTCTTATTTCTTCTAGAATTATCCTCTTATCATTCTAACTACACTATAAAATGCCCTATACACATTCACATCATGTTTTGCAGAGGTTTCTAAAAAGTCACATTTGAGTCTTCTTGCCGTATTCATCCCTTCTTCTCTTGAAACTTCACGTTCAGTTATTTTGTCACATTTATTATCAACAAGCATAATTGGAATATGCCCAGCATCTTTTATGCGCGTAACTAAATTTAATGAAACAAAGTAGAGTAAATATTTGTTTTAACGATGGTACATGTATACAATTTGCAATAATTTTGGGTTACAGTACGATTCCCCAAAGTAATTTCCCTGACAGGCCAATTACCCGACATTTAAAAATGTATTAGTATAGCGAAACTAATCAAAATGCTGACCCTAACCCATATTTTCTTGAAACACAACCGTTAAATTGAACAGAATCAAACTTCATACTGTAATTTGTTGAATGATCAAATGATTATGGTTAATCTCACAATCTCTTGAAACACAAACGTTAAAGTGAACAGAATCAAACTTCATACTCACTGTTGACCTTTATTGAACGAACCCTACGTGTTGGTAAGTATCCTATGGAGAAATATCTTTCGGAAAAGCGACAAGCTTATTCACTTCTCAATGCTATATTGCACAAGCTTTTTCAAATATTGTGTGGGTCTTGAAAGCCCTCAAGAATTAAAGCAAATAGATTCGTATAAAATAATGAAAAAAAGCGCTTGAATTTAGAGAACGAGTGTTTTAATAGCAAAAGGGTTATATAGTCTTACGATTTTCCGAAAGTTATTCACCGACACTTATTCGACATCACACAGGGTGACAACTACTGGCAGTGTTGTCATGGGACACAGACACGGACGGCGGACAGTCCGGGACGGGATGTCCGGGACATGTCCGCCCAGAATTTTTTTGTCCCGGACATTTTGCGACTCAACACGTGATCATCTACCAATAAAATTTGTATAATTCCGCAATTTGATTGGTTTTACCCGGCGGACATGTATCATGTTGGGACATTATTGCGAACATGTCCTGGACATCCCGTCCCAGACTGTTCGCGTCCCTGAAAAATCGGCGGGACAATGTCTGTGTACAACACTGACTACCGGTACTCAACTCTATGTGATGTTGGCTAAATGTCCTGTTCGGTGACATCCATACAAAAGACTGTAGCAGTATATCATACCCTATCATACCCGGGTCTTTTAATATTTATACCCGATTTATATACCCGGGTCTTTTAATTTTATGAGTTATTTATAGACTCGGGTCTTTTACATTTCCTTAAATTTTGATCTACATAATAGACCCAGGTATAATACCTGGGGGATCTACTATCAAGGGAGGTCTTGTATACGGCGATTTATGGTACCAATGATAAATCAATAAGTATTTGATGCCTTTTGATACCAACAATATATTTATTCTATGGTAACTTATCAATTCTATCATTATTAGATATAGACGTACTAATTCTTATTATTACTTGATATTGTATATAGTAAGTAAAAAAAAACCTGATGCTTGCAAAAGCAACCTTTGATTGTCAGAATATAAACTCCGGAATTATACTTTTAATGTTATACTTGTGAATCGTAACAACAAAAAGGACTGCACGCATGCAAGGAAGTATATAACATAAATTATATTTCGTCGTTTCTTTTAAAACTCTGATAAAAATACGAATGATCTCTTAATCGCGGCAACATCAATTATCTTCCAATTTGTACATAACGTATATAAATAGTATAAATTATCACCAAACAAATATACATTGAACTTATCTATAACTCTTGAATCGATAATTAATCTATGCATTTATTAGTCCTGAAGATTAAAATAACCTTACCAATTTCTCTTCATGATATATGAAATTATAATTTCTACTTCCCCGTTCCTGGTTTCGCGCAACTGCGTTGCGCAGCTACTTATTACTACATTTTGATGATCGTACGTTACCCGGCTCCGATTACTACATTTTGATGATCGTACGTTACCCGGTTCGATTACTACATTTTCCCGCGAACCATTACTTCATTTTTATTTCCCTTACGTATTAACCCTTACCTTTCTTCCCATGATTACATTTAATGAACGTTTAGACCTATTACTTAATTTTCACAGTACAATTACTTCATAATCTGTAAACTCACTTGAGTTATTTCATTTTTACCGTGAGAATTGTTGAAGAGGATAATGTATTTAAAGGATAATTCCCGCTGGAGTGCAAAGGAGGAATTTACGCATATGTAACATATAACCTGTAATAAACAGAGTGCTTCAATGTTAATAATAAATATGCAATAAAGCTTGCTTTCCTTTAATAAATTTATACTCTCCTTTAACAATTTTATGTTCGCGGCTCAAAGCTAAATTAGGCATATTATCATTAAGCTCTCCCCGAACCGTGACACCGACCACAATCAAAAATTCTAAATCTTAATAACTAAGCCGCAGTTACCCGTTAAATAAGTATTACTGGGCTAATTTTGCCATAAAGTAGGCCTACTTTGCCAAAATTTTTTAATTTTGGGGATGAAAAAAATGTCGATCACGGCAATTAGTCAACCAAAATAGAGAATCCGTCAAAGTTATTGCAATGTAAAATTTCACGCTTTAAATTAGGGTATGTTTTGCCACTAAACTAGGGATTGATGAATTACTTGTACCAAATTTTACAATGAAATTTTTATTGGTGCACAGTGGGCAGTTTAATAAAGATTTTTTATGTTGGTTTGATTTTTTGCGATC
>QKWP01001780.1:45977-71272 GCA_003550325.1 Gigaspora rosea | reverse complement strand
AAAGCGACAAGCTTATTCACTTCTCAATGCTATATTGCACAAGCTTTTTCAAATATTGTGTGGGTCTTGAAAGCCCTCAAGAATTAAAGCAAATAGATTCGTATAAAATAATGAAAAAAAGCGCTTGAATTTAGAGAACGAGTGTTTTAATAGCAAAAGGGTTATATAGTCATACGATTTTCCGAAAGTTATTCACCGACACTTATTCGACATCACACAGGGTGACAACTACTGGCAGTGTTGTCATGGGACACAGACACGGACGGCGGACAGTCCGGGACGGGATGTCCGGGACATGTCCGCCCAGAATTTTTTTGTCCCGGACATTTTGCGACTCAACACGTGATCATCTACCAATAAAATTTGTATAATTCCGCAATTTGATTGGTTTTACCCGGCGGACATGTATCATGTTGGGACATTATTGCGAACATGTCCTGGACATCCCGTCCCAGACTGTTCGCGTCCCTGAAAAATCGGCGGGACAATGTCTGTGTACAACACTGACTACCGGTACTCAACTCTATGTGATGTTGGCTAAATGTCCTGTTCGGTGACATCCATACAAAAGACTGTAGCAGTATATCATACCCTATCATACCCGGGTCTTTTAATATTTATACCCGATTTATATACCCGGGTCTTTTAATTTTATGAGTTATTTATAGACTCGGGTCTTTTACATTTCCTTAAATTTTGATCTACATAATAGACCCAGGTATAATACCTGGGGGATCTACTATCAAGGGAGGTCTTGTATACGGCGATTTATGGTACCAATGATAAATCAATAAGTATTTGATGCCTTTTGATACCAACAATATATTTATTCTATGGTAACTTATCAATTCTATCATTATTAGATATAGACGTACTAATTCTTATTATTACTTGATATTGTATATAGTAAGTAAAAAAAAACCTGATGCTTGCAAAAGCAACCTTTGATTGTCAGAATATAAACTCCGGAATTATACTTTTAATGTTATACTTGTGAATCGTAACAACAAAAAGGACTGCACGCATGCAATAAATTGTTGGATGCATTCCAACCCAAATATCGCTAGACTTTCAAATTTCATTATATTCTTTAAGAAAGTATATAACATAAATTATATTTTGTCATTTCTTTTAAAACTCTGATAAAAATACGATTGATCTCTTAAACGCGGCAACATCAATTATCTTCCAATTTATATATAATATATATAAATAGTATAAATTAACACCAAACAAATATACATTGAACTTATCTATAACTCTTGAATCGATAATTAATCTATGCATTTATTGGTCCTGAAGATTAAAATAACCTTACCAATTTCTCTTCATGATATATGAAATTATAATTTCTACTTTCCCGTTCCTGGTTTTGCGCAACTGCATTGCGCAGCTACTTATTTATTATTTTTATTATTATATTATAAATTTGTATTTTTAATTATTTTTTTCTACTGTACTAACTCTAGTACAGCAAATTTGGCAAAATATAAGTTTTGGTTAAAGTTAATTTATACAAAATTTTTATATGTAACTTATACTAAAATTTTGAATAAACAAAATATTAGTATTAAAGTATATTTTACAATATTTTAAGTAAAAATTATTTTTTATTGTTGTAAAATAATTTTTTTAAACTGTACTAAATTTAGTACAAAGAGCTTATGGATTGGATACCTATTAATAAAAATATCAAAATTTTTGCATTAGACAATCATTTATAAATAAATAAACTTTATATTCTAAGTAAACTTTTTTATCACTAAAAACTATATTAGACAAGTATAGTTTATTGTATTTATTTTAAAATTTAAAGTAAAGGTGCTTAATTTAAATTTTTGATAAAAATCTTTATAAACTTCTGCTTTTTATTTTTTTTTTTCTGGCAATCCTATCTTTGTTTATTAATGAACAAAATACAAATTATACAAAAGAAGCTCTGTCATCTCTGTAATGCCATGTTCTATTTAACAAAAATTCACCAGACAAAAATGTCCAATGCGATCTGCTATGATGAACTATTAACCTCAACTCAGGTTTTCTATCTAACTAGAAATTATAATTCCAAGTATCACCGATAAGCTGTTGTATGCCATATCAAAATTGGCTACTTTTTTAATCTTCTTTATCTAGCCTCTAGACAAGGGGAGTTTGAAAACCCTACCTATATGCAAAAAAAATAAACTAAAGAAAAAAAAAAGGTAAGTAAAAAAAGAGGTAGTACTATATAATCTAAGCAAAGTCCAAAAATGTACACAAAAACAAAGAGACAAGATAAAAAAAGCAAAAAATGTCAGCAGTCTTGCTATGATAAAAATTATATAGACTGCTTAAAGTAACAAAACTCTAACAAAGAACTATATGTAAAAAGATACAAAAAATACACAAATTACGTCTCGACAAAACAAAACATAATAGAAATTTTTTGACGGTTCCAGAATGATTCACGGCTTATGTGGCACTCTTAAAGCTGATTCCTTTTTGGTTGATGCACTTTTCCAATTCAGAAGCAGTAAACACTGTCGATCTTTTGGAGGGGGTAAGCTGGGATGTCTACTTTTTGATGAAATTTTGAAAATCTATGTAGACCGGAGATGAGACTTGATAACAAACTTTAGGAGAAGGTTTGGCAAGATAAAACTCATTTTTTTGTTATTTCCACTGTTTTACCACAAGTTACTTTGTCGACAAAGACTTTCTTAATCTTCACCAAAATTTCTTGTACAAGAGCATCAATACCAGCCAAATATCTTATTAGAAATATCTCATACAGGGTCACTTCTGGCTTGCTTGCTGAATATAAGAAAGGAGTTCCTCGAAAAGCTAAGTTGACCTTTCCAAAAACTGTATACATGTGTTAGCCTACTGTACAAAAGTACAGGCAACACTCTAACAAAAAACTTTTTGTTTTTCTTTTGTCAGAAATTTGGTCCAAGTGAACGTCGGAAAGAGTTGGTTGAAGCTTCTACTCTTTAATTTTTGTAATAAATATTGTAATATATACTATTTTAATATATTTTTTAGTACTAAACAAGTTTCTTAGAATATAAAGTTATATATAGTCCGATCTCCCTAAATGCAACCTCTTTAAATGCATTACCTCTCTAAATGCATAGTTTGATTTGGTCCCAACTCATATATTACTTATAGAGTTTTACCTCTTTAAATGCAATTTCTCTCTAAATGCAATATTTTTGATCAGTCTCTCTCTATGCATTTAGAAAGATCTAACTGCACTATTAATGTAAGATTGTGTTATATAAGATTTTCTATATTTTTATTAATAAAAATTTTAAAAAGTCTGCATCAAACAAGAGTTTACTAATATTATATTATAATTAAACATGTTCAGCGCTAAAAATATATTAAAATAGCATAAATTTCATTATAATTACAAAAATAAGCAGTGCTTAATTTTAGATTTTAATAAAAATTTTCATCAAAAATTCAAAATCACAGTAAATATTTTTTCTTTAGATTTCAAAATAAATACAACAAACTATACTGGACTAATATATTTTTTAGCACTAAACAAGTTTACTTAGAATATAAAGTTTTAGTTTATTTGTAAATAATTATCTGATACAAGAATTTTGATATTTTTATTAATAAAAATATAAATTTTTGATATTACACAAAAATTTAATAATTTAATATAATTTTATATTCTAAAAATCTTGTTTAGAACTAAAAATATATTATTCTGATACAGTTTATTGTATTTATCTTAAAATTTAAAGAGAAGATACTTAATTTTAGATATTTAATAAAAATTTTTATTAAAAATTCAAAATTAAATATCTGTCCTTTAATTTTTACAATATATATAGTAATCTATACTAAACTAATATATTTTTTGGTACTAAACAAGCTAACTTGTAATATAAAACTATTATATTAGTAAACTCTTGAGTAATACAAAATTTTTAAAATTTTTAATAAAAATATAGAAAATCTTATTTTACTCAAAAGTTTACTAATTGTTTTTAACTTCATGCTCTAAATAAACTTGTTCAGTATCAAAAAAACACATATATATATTTGAACACAAACTTGTTTGCAAAATTTGGATCAAACCCAGATTAAACTTACAATAAAGTTTAAGTTTAGTTTGAATTTAAATTTAATTTAATTTATAGTTTGAGTTTAAGTTTGAGTCTAGATTTGGTCAAACCTAAAACTAATCCAAACCAAATATTAGAACTCTATATATATTCATATTGGTGGATTTACACAATTGGACCTTTTTTAAGACTCTGATTTTCATATAATTTTGCAAATCAAAACTATCTTATCTCTAAGATCTAATAGGTTGGTGCTTATCTAATGGGTTTATTTATATTGATCAGTTATTTGTTGATCATTTGATCATCATCTGACCAATAAATTTTTGTAAACAATCGAATTTTGGGGACCATTTTTAGGGCCCAATATCAATTCTGTAAATTCACCAATATGTAATAGTATTCTAGAAAAATATAAATATAAAAAATAAAAGAATTATATATATATATATATTTTTTTATATCAAAGTTTCTACTATGGATAATAGATTTGTTTATTTAAGCTTATAGATCAAGAGGCCTCTTTGGGTACCCGACATTTGTTACATAGATGAGGATACAACTAGCCATATATACAATTTTTGGTTATCTAATTTAAGTAGTATACCCAAAGGTTCTATACTAGCTGCTATCCCTTAAACCAAATATTTTAGTGTACAAATTTGTACGCTAAAATTTTTTAAAAAAAATTAAGCTCTAAAAAAAAAATTTTTAATAAAACCTCTATTCTAATTAGTTATAGTGACTTTCATAACTTAAGTCATATAGCACACTTCAGATGTCATGTAATTCTTCTAAAATTAGACCATTGGGTTTTAATTCTTTAAGAACTGCACTTCATATAGCCTAAACACCAAGTAAAACCTTAGCTAATGGTCATAAAATATGCTTTGTGAAGACAACTTTGGGCTGCCATATCTTTATTGCATTGCCTCAAAAACCAATTATATAAAGTTGGTCATGAAGTAACTTTAATATTGTATTATGAAAGAAACCTGTATATGATAATTGGAAAGAATTTTGATAAATGTCATGTGTAGGTTCCTTTTTTAGTATTAAATTTGAACATCAAAGTCCTATTATGATCCTATTACAATCCACATTAGATAAGTAATTTTTTAAAAATTATAAAAGAAATTTTATAAGATTGAAATTATATAGTATTTAATATGTGACATGCTTTTATTTTAGCTTAAAAAGTAGGGGGTAAAGCTTAATAAAATTTTATACAATAAGTCTTTAAAAATTTTAGCATACAAATATATATACTATATAGTTTAAGAGATACCTGCAACTCAACTAGAAAATTGCCTATTTAAAATTCTCCGGTTCTAAATTGTCTTAGAAAAAAATATTTTATAAGAAAAATCAAAAATTTCTAAAGTTAGCATATATAAAACTTTTTTTTACTAAAACAATCTACTTTTTTAATTTAGACAAAGTTGAAATTTTATATAATACTTAAATGTATATATAGATTAAATTAGTAAAAAAAAGTTTTATATGTGCTAACTTTGAAAATTTTGATTTTTCTTATAAAAAGTTTTTTTACTAAGACAATCTATCTTTATGACTTATTAAAAGTTGTTCAAAAAAAATTTTCACTATATACTTTGATGTTACTTATTTATTTTTATATTTTACTAGTAAAATTTTTGATTTTTAAAAAATAAATTTTCTATCTACAAATCGTGCGATTTGATTGGTCAGAATCAGAGTGCGACATGTCGCAAATGCGAAAATTTCTATTTCTTTTTATATATATAAAATTTATTGTTTATTTTTTTATATATATATATATTTTTTTAGGACTTTGGCAGTCTTGCCGAAATCTAATAGATTTATTATTACTAAAAATTTCTTTTTAATACATTTACAATCTCCAGACTTCAACCTTATTCAGCTACAAAATAATTTTTGCACCCAGATGCGACCAGTTACATTGGCTTACGTATAAGCCAAAAAAAAAATTCGTTAGCTATTCCTTAGTTTGTACTACTTCGCAGGCAAATTTGCTTGTAAAATTACTATAAATATACCTCTGATCTATTTTTTTAATTATTTAAAATATTTAAATAAAATTTGGTATTATAATATTTAATAACAAGAATTATATTTTTGAATTATTTAAATTTATATTATAAGACAAAAAGTTTATGTTGCTTATAAGCTAAAAATATTAAATTTTAAAGAAATTTTTTAACAAAAAAAATATTTTACAATATCTTGGCGAATTTTTTAAATATTGGTTTTAAAAATATAGTTTCTAATACAATATTGTAGTTTATATAAAGGATGACAACTTTCATTATTTGACTTTATTGATTTACTTGTAAAAATTAAGACTTGTATTAGAAGTGAAAATTTTTTTTATAGATGGGAACATATAAAATTTGAGAAAACCTAAAGAAAAATTCTATAGTAAAAGTTCCAAAACAAAAACTTTAAACTTTTATTACACCAAAGTTTTTTAATAATTTTAAAAAAATTTTATAATAAAGTTGATAAAACAGAACTAATATTATAATTTTTACTTAGAAAGTATATAGCTAAAAATAATATTTAAAGTTTTATTTAAAAAATTTAAAATTTTAAAATTTTTGCAGGCAAATATGTCTGTATAACAAAGCAAGGGATAGTTACAAACCAACTATGCTTCATAATCTACACCTTCAAAAACTCCTTCTCTGAGCTTCTCATAAAGAAGAATAAAAACAAGAGGAAGATTAAAATAGGGGACAAAACTAAATACCCGACAAAATTAACCAAAAACCAAAATTATACATCCAAGAAAAATAAAACAAAAAAGAAAAACCAAAGAAAAAGCAAAGAAAAAATAAACTATGAAGGCATTAATAATCGATAAAAATTATATAATACTGTGCAAGAAAACGCCTCGCCAAAGTATTATATGTACATAAAGGAAACTAAAGGAATGTTCTAGAATTTATTTTCCAAAGATCAGCCTACTCCATTGTGCCATGTCTTATTACGCGTCCGTTTCTGTTTATTCACCTGCATGCCTTCTTCCCGATTAGGATAGAAACAACAATGCTGATCTTTTGGAGGGGGTACGCCGAATCTCCCACTTTTCATCTAAAATTCCAGAAAAAAAGACTTTGAGCGAGTATATGATAGCAGATGTATGGTAAAATATGTTTTTGTAGCCAAAACTTTTAGAGAGTGTGTTAAAAAACTCATTTTTTAGTTCACCACCTAGCCAAAATATAACACCTTCGTCGACAAAGAAAAAAATGTTTGTATCTCCACCAGAATTTCTTGTACCAAGGGTACCCACAGCCAGTTATCTTGCACAACTGACGCTTCTGGCTTGCTTGCTGAATATATAAAGGAGTCTCCCGAGAGTTAAACAAAAAAGGTTGACCTTTATAAAAACCAGTATTATTTCTGCTTCGTCTTTTACTAATAAAAATTTTGTTTTTCATTTGCTTAAATTTTGGACAAGTGATCGACAGGAAGAGTTGCCTGATATTTTTGGCTAAAAATTGAATTTATTGTTTATTAATTATTTAATAATATATAAATTGTATTATATTCATATATAAAAAAAACTTTTTATAATAAGCTTAAAACTTTGTAAAATTTGGTTAAAATTTGACCATTGGCTCCTATTGTTAGAAATCTAATATAACTATTCTAAAAAAATTTAGAAATTTAAAATTTTTTTTTATATTATTATTTTTTATATTTGTTTTTCTTTTTTTTTGTTTTTTTTTTTGCTTCTTCCTATTCTTTTTTTGCTTTTATTTCTTCAAGATTTGTTGTTTAATATTTCCAAAGTTAGGGTGCTGACATTTATTAAATAATATTTTAGGAGTGGGGGTCAAGCAAAATCTTACCTCATATATAAAAATTATAGCCAATCAAATTTAGCTAAATATATTATTTAGGTGTAGAGAATAAGCCTTTATAGTAAATAGATATTAGGTAATAAATATCAGCACCCTTACTAAAGTTCAAATTTTAAAGTTTGAGATTGAGTATAGCTTTTTTTTTAATTAAAAAAGTATTTAATAATAGATATTTCATAATTAATACAAAAAAACTAGTTCCTGGATGTTCAATTCTTTGAATATATTCATATAATTCTTGACTTTGCTTACTATAATTATCATAATACAACCCAAATAAGTAGTTTTTTATTTTTTTATTTTTTTTTATTTATTTTTATTTATTTTAAGTAATTTGAACTAATATCACTTTTTTTTCCAATATTAGGTATAGAATTGGCAAATATAAGGCAAATTAGATAGCAAAAAGCTTGTTGATTTAAAAAAATTTTTTAAAGTTGATTTTTTTACCAATATAGTAAACATGGACCATGGTTATACAAATGATTAATTTTGTTCAGCATGATATATTCTAACTTATATATTTGCATTAACATGACTTGTTTGAAAAAATTTGTGTTTTATAGTATGTTGTAACAAAAAAATAAAAGATTTCTAACAATAGAGTCATTTCTAGGAATAGGTGCCATTACCTTACATATTACTTTTTATTTCCATATTTAACTATTATACCAAAGTTGATCAAAGTTGCATTTGAAGCTAATCAATTATGTATGAGGCCAGATCCTTGGTCCTGTTTGCACCAGTGTGCTCAACTAGAAAATCATATTTACGCGTCTCTTTGAAGGCAACAGAGGCATTTATGTATTTTCAGGAATCTGCTGATATCCTATTGTGTTTTATCTAGATGTTCATTTGAGAACACCATCAGAAGTCTTAAATTTAGGAAGGCGTGTATAGTGAATCTTGTTTATTGAGGGAGGGATTAATGTTAAAAAGAATGAAGGAGTAAAAGATCCTTAGATAGTGGATAAAAATATTTTGTTCAGTAGAATAGTGTAATTAATTATATTTGAGAAATTATGTATTTAAGGACTCGAATTTTTCTCTCAATAAAATTCTTCAGACTTCGATTTATCTTATAAAACCTTAAACACATATAAGTTAGTAGGCATTTCAAAACCAAAGACAACTTATATACATTTTTTTTTTTGCTCTTGTATTTTCGAATTCTCAACACTGCTTGTTAGCATTATGCCGCCATTTTTGTTTAATTTATTGATTGCTTTATTGATTTTGATTAATTATTCGGATACATTGTTGATCTGTTTGGACACTGCCTTTGATTTAATTAACTGATGCTTGTTCGATTCCATATATTGACTATTGATCGATTCCTTAAACTACCTCATTGTTCTAATTAAACACCGATATCCCTCTTCAACTGCACCGCATCCTATTCAATTTCCTTCACGCCAAAATCCCCGATTCCTTCAGAATTCTTTATTTGAATTCTTTCGCCCTTCTATTAATATAGTTGAAAACCCGTTTACTAGCCAAGTAGCTTAAACCGGCGGGTCTGTTATCTCCCAACCGATAGTAACAACGGGTTGTATAACCAATCAAAGCAAGATAACTTGATTATATTTTGTCATATTAGTTTCGCACACTGAATTTATTGGTTGGTAGATCGACATAAAAACTACGAACTGCAAGAATTGCTGTGAAAATGAGTGATTATCAAATAATCTGGGTGGCAAATTCGACTAAAAATTTACGAAAAATGGAAAAATCTAGAAAAATCTTTACAGCTTTAGTGGAATGTAATTTTTCTTAATATTGGCAAATATATTCACTACTTTTTATTAATCTTACGTTTTTCTTTTTATCTATTTATAGCGCTTTGCAAAAAAGTGTGACCCTGTGATTTTCACGATGATGATGACGGAAAATCTCTGTGATTCTTAATAAAAAATTCAAATTTAAATTTATATATTAAATTATGCTTTCAATCATAGTTTCGATCAGCGATCATATATAAAAATACGTCATTCCCAAAACTTATATATTTTGATATTTGTTTTTTTCGACAAACATATTTTCTTTCTTTTTACATAAATATTCCTTTAATACTTGGTTATAATGGCTGACGTTCAAGAAACAAAGCTAAAATATCGCAGAGGAACATGTTTTAGTTGTCGAAAATACTTGTATTGTGGAATTGACTTACAGCAAAACATATGTAATTGCAACTTATCTGATGCGCAACATAGAGTACGATTATTTATTCCTAATTGGGTGAAAGATCAAATAGATTATGTTCGTCAAAAAAATAGCACTTTATAATTACTCACTTAGTACAAGAGAAACGTTTAGTTTTTCCTTGTGCTCTCGGTGTAATAGTTTCTTATTAAAATAATGAATAGCCATCATAATGTAGATAAATAATACGCCACTTCATGCCTTTACTATACGCAGGAGGCATGCTAATAAAATATTTTTCAAGTACATGTTTTGAAGATCTAGATCCAAAGCATGAAATATTTTATATTGATACGTAATTTTGACTTCAGCGGAAATCAGTATAATTCTCTTAGAATTGAAAAATCGCCTGATTTCCCATGATTTTACATGACATCATGATCTGCAGAGGTCACATATTTTTGTAATCAAAAACAGAACCAAATTTGGAAAATCACGGTTCACGATTTTTGCATTAAACGTTAAAATCACATTCTGCATTCTAATTCTGGTTAATCGGACCATTAATTCTTGAGCCCATGATCTGATCGAATCGATTTAACACGTACTGTACATCGTACGCTCAGCATGTAATACGTCTGGTGCCTATTTATAATTGGAACTATTTAATCGCATAAAATTGGTTCATAGTTTCGGGCTGATGTATGCCAAAATCATATGCCTAATTCATTTATAATAAATTTTATAACGAATATATAAAGATCAATAAACTGTAGAAGTTAATCACATGTGGAAAATGATATTAATAAAATATGAAGGCGTACAAATTTTTTATTTATAAATACCAAGACTATCAAAGTAAATATTCTGAATAACCAAAAAAATTCATTTTTCAAAATCATATTATCTAAATAATTTTACTTCTTAAAAAATCATATAATCAATGAAGTACTTTTTCTATTTTATTATTCTTATTTGCATAATTCATGGCTTGGTAGTTCATGGATCACCTCTTCTTAAAGGTAAATATTTGAAGTTAATTAATTTCATTATTTCTTTCTAATTTTCCTACATTTCATTGGCAGTTCGATCTAATAAACTCATGGAACGCGGCTGTACTCCCGGTAACAAAAATGGTGAATGTGGCCGTGACGACAATTGTAAATATGAAGAAGATTGCGCAGGTGATATGGATTGCAATGAAAATGGATGGTGTGAACCGGGTTATGATCCTGGTCCACCCTGTTGTTAAAAGTTGAAGGTGAATAATGAATTTTTTAGATTTCCAAAACATTTTTTGAATTAATTCACGAATAATGTATTTACGACGCTGTAGGCATGTGCTATTACAAGTCAAATTTCTTATTAATTTTACTTATTCTGTCATGAAATTAATTTTTATTAGTAATGTATAATTTTATTAAGCTCCTCTATAGTCTCATAATATATAGTTACGTAAATAATAATTTTACTTATTCTGTCATGAAATTAATTTTTATTAGTAATATATAATTTTATTAAGCTCCTCTATACGTAAACAATATTTTTATCAACATATTTCTTTATTCACATTTTTTTAAATTAATTATACTAGTCGATAAGTCAATAAGTCAATAGGTTGTGTTTTGTATCACTATCGTATTCAGTTTTTAGCTAACGTAGTTTGATAGTTTAATGATCGTTATACTTGGAATAAATATTAATGCAAGTAAAGAGCAAATAAAAAAATAAACAATCCATTATACTATAATTTTGTCTCTCATTATCGGCAGAACTCAACTGCTACGAAAAACACATATGGGTTTTGACTCTTCTGCCATCGAGTCAATCTATGTGTTCTTTAGCATCGTAAAACGATTAACATTTTTTTTGTAAAACATTTATTCTATCATTTGTAGATCGGTTACACAATTAATAAAAGTTTTTTATTTTAAAATACTTTTTAGGAAACTCGTGTAACCTAAGGAAACTTGAAGTATTCGAGACTTACTACATATCCCAGTTAATCCTCTTAGTAAGGGTTTTAAAACGATGCCGCTTAAAGGACAAATCAGGTAAATCATGTGGCCATATTAAGTCATGGTTAAAAATCACGTGAATGAAAAATGGAATAGGCAAAAGGGTTTTTAACTTAAGCGAGAAAATAATACTATCATCACGAAATCATTATCAATCAATAATTGATTGCATACAAAAATTTTTTTCGATTTCTTTCTTTTTGCTTCATTTCATATTTGCTTTTTTTAATAAGTGCCCATCATCTAATCTATCTATATTTTTATTTTCCTAATATAATAAAATTATGGCCGTTCATATAGGCTAGCCTTGCATACATGTGCATATACTCACATAAAATGACTTTGACAACGTACGTACGTACATTTTATGTCACATGAATGTGCGAATAACAGCATAAGTTTCCAAGAACGAATTAAAGTGATGAAATTCTTTTATTACTCCTATTTTAATTTATTTTTTTTCATTTTTCCTTCCTAACCCTGATAATATAAAACGGATGGCGTTCATGCAAATGTATCCACATGAATTCTGTTCGGTTAATAGTTATGGTCCCGATGGCTGAAATTAATGATAATGCAAGGTTTTATTCTTTCAGGAAAACTATTCCAGAATCTGAATTACAGCGATATGCGTAATTTTATGAAAACTTAATTTAAGATAACTCGTATTATTATAAAATTATCGCCTCACAAGTGTCTGTATATTTTTACGTTTACCAGGCAAGCACTATTGTGAATATGAATTTAACCTTTTAAAGGTATGTGTTCTTGAATATTTGATATTAGCGTAGCGACTTTAGAATTTGGTAGATAAATCATATTGCACTTGCCATTTTCGATTTTTTGAATGTGGATAACTAGGTTGGCATGTCACAATGTCCAATTGATTTCAATTTTTTTGGACATATGTCCAATTGAAATCAATTGGACATTGTGACATGCCATCCCTGGTGGATAAACTTTGATATATTATGATCAGTTGTGACGATTACTATTTTAAGTTTGCAATTATTGACCATTTGCATGATTAATAATAACGAGTAAAGATAACTCGTATTATTATAAAATTACCGTCCGTCACAAGTGTCTGTATATTTTTAAGTTTGCTAGATAAGCATGATTGTGAATATGAATTTAATCTTTTAAGGCATGTGTTCGTGAATTTTTGATATTAGCGTAGCGACTATAGAATTTGGTAGGTAACGTCATATTGCACTTTGCCATTTTTGACCTTTCTGAATGTGGATAAACTTTGATACAAGATGATCAGTTGTGACGATTACTATTTTAAATTTGTAATAATTGATCATTTGCATGGCTAATAACGTACGTACGTACAGGATCGTCATAAATTCGTAATCGACTAATAATCAATGCGTGAAAATTGAAACGTGGAGAATCAAGGACACAGAAACAACCAGCTATTCTCATTCGCACCCTCAGCTGTCATCTATTTATGTTTTTTGAAAGCCGACTTTCGTTCGCTATTCGCATTTTATAGATTAATTGAGATATGGATAACGTTAGTAACATGTGTTGGTGTGTCACATACTGTGTATCACCAGTATAGTAAGGTTTGTAACAGTAACTTATGATAGTAACTATAATAATTTCAACGCAAACTTACTCAACCCTAACCACATATTGTGATTATTAGAATAGCAAGCAAGTTTAGTATGAGAATGTTTTACAGTAAAAATCAAAATGATTCTGATGCAAACTCTACCTTAAAGCGTATGATGTGTCGAGTAAGTTTGTAACAGAATTTTTTATAGTAACTAATGATAAAATCATGATAATTCCAACATAACTAACTCTCCTTTCATTGTTAACGAAATGGCATGCAAGCTTTGTAATCATAGGCAGAAATTCATCTGATTGGCCAATGCAAATCAATTGCCCGGGCAACTTATTTATATGGTTTAGAGTGCTTTTTAAGAACGTAACATTACACAAGTAACTATCCTTGACAAATATCATTTCTAGCTTCGAAGAGATGATAGAAAGCTAACTTCAAAAATAATCTCTAATAATCTCTAATTTAAGAAGAGTTGACTTAATAACGACTTTTTGAACTAGGTGAAAAAAAAAAGCCTTTTCTAAAATTTAAACTGCTAAATAGAAACAGTTTCTAACGAAAATAACTTTCTTTCTTTTTTTAAGATTAAAAGATCTTAGGTTGGGTTTGTAGACAAAACAAGGTTGTTAATAGGAAGCATAATATAATGTATAGGATAGGTTTTAAGCTATATTGTTCTTGAAGCATATTATAGTATTAAGATTTGTTAAAGGCCTTGGTTTATATATAGTGAAATATAGAGCGTTTAAGCTTGTTAAAAGTAATAATCGCCTTATTATATTTTCTTTATACGTTTATAGCATACTATACTGTCTTTCTCGAATATACATTTTTTTTTTTAATTTATGCATTTTCTTCCTACGTATAAGGCTTTCATTTCCTTGTAGTTTTTCGTTAATACAATATTGTAATAAAGCTATGAATCTGATTGGCTAATAATCACAGGTAGATCTACAAAAATTAACCAATCAGACGAACTTCTGCCTATGAGCTTTGTAATGCAACAGAATTGTTACAATAGCTTAACAACAGAAATCACGATATGTTATTCTAATACAAACCACCTCAACCTTAACTATATACTACATATCGCTAGAAAAATGAGTAAGTTTTGTGAAAATTTTTTTACATTGATGCGATAATTTTTAATGCTATTAACTAATAAAGTTACTTAATAACAAATAAGTTCAACAATAGAATTTTATACAATATTTACAATAGAAATCATAATAATTTTAATACAAACCAACTCAACCTTAACTACATATTATACTGTATATCAAGTAAGTTTTGTAACAGATTTTTTTATAGTAATATGATAGAAATTACAATCATTCCAACACAAACTAATTCAACCTTTAATCAAGTTTGAAAAAATTTTTTAGTAACTCTTGATAGATTATGATAATTTTCAATACAGACTAGCCTAATCTTGGTCACTATTAGCTGAAACCTTCCCTAAAGTCTGAAATGTTACAGCCCTGGAGTTTTGGTATCACTAGTGATGGGCAAATCCTAATTTTTTAAAAATCCTGCACATGATGCAGGATTCTACATGGATCCTACATGGGATTCATTGGATCAACAATTAATAAAAATATATATATCATCACTAGGAATGTAATTTTTTGTTCAAATAATAATTATTTCTTATAAATCTTACTGCATTTATTACAAATAAAAATGCTTATATAGATTTTGTCTACTAATAAAATATTTGAATCTTATAATTATTAAATTTATCAATTCAGATTTGCCTTCAATTTATTTTTAAAATATTATTATATAAAGAGAAAATTTTTTTGTGCACCCGCATAGCTGTGCACCCTATATGTATGCATATAAACAAGATCATCAAGATAATTATTTGGTTGATTTTTTTGCTTTTGTTTATTTTGTTACTAATTTTTTTATTTTTTCTTTTTAGCTGCCATCTTTGGTATTGTTGCAAGTGTTGTTGTTAGTATTATTTCAATTGTTATCACTGGTGTTATTACTGGTTTGGTACTACCATTGGATTTTCAAACACATTTTTTGAGCAAGTGGTCTTGTGTGTCTCTTGTAAAATGGACATCTGTATTTTTTAGTATTTTTCTATAGTAATATGTTTCTTTAATGCTGGAATAGTGTTGTATATTTTTCTGGTAAATGGTCTTGTATGTTTCTCTATTGGGTGGTCTTGTATATTTTTCTATTAGATAGT
The DNA here is from genome assembly GCA_003550325.1 of Gigaspora rosea. Classification (NCBI taxonomy): domain Eukaryota; kingdom Fungi; phylum Glomeromycota; class Glomeromycetes; order Diversisporales; family Gigasporaceae; genus Gigaspora; species Gigaspora rosea. The sequence goes on along the minus strand of QKWP01001780.1, from coordinate 55,394 downwards.
TTTGTACATTTTTTGTAGATAGTTTTGCTCATTTTGTGTAATTGTTTTGTATAGTTTCTTTTATATAGCTTCATATATTTTATAGAGTCATTTTGTTTTGTATAACTTTATATATTTTATAAAGTAATTTTGTTTTATGTTTTTTTTTATATAAGTCTTGCTTTGTTTTATTGTGTTCATAGAGGGTATTCTTCTAGTGAATAGTTTTGTAAGTTTCTTTGTTAAGTAGTCTTGTACATTTTTTTTGTTGGATGGGTTGTCTAAGAGCACCAGAAATAAATGAGATTTTCTGGACTATGTAATCATCTGATTCTAGTCTAAATTGGAATAGAGTCCCTAAATACTGATATGTTATATATATAAACCTTCATCTTTAAATCTTATATAGGTGTACAAAAAAATTTTATTATGAAAGTGTACATTGGCTTAAAGTTATATATCTAATGTACAACAGAAGTTTAATATAAGTTTTCTATACTTTAATAAAGTGTACAATAAAGAAAAATTTATTATTAAGCTAATGTATAATAAAGATTTAAATATTTAAGTTTGCTTTTGGAATTTTTTGGATATTTTCTCAAAATTTCATTCTGATCTTGCTTGTAATTTACATTTATTCATTTGTTATTTAGAACTTTTTAGAATATATATTTTCTTATAGAATTTACTAATTTTTTCTATTGTCTGATTGCCTAGAATTATTTATGCTAATTTTATATATTACCTTCCAAATAAAATATATCATTTTTGTTAGGATTAGGATTAAAGTTAGTATATATTATATAATACTAAAATTTTGCAAAGAATTTTTTTTATTAATATATAAAAGATAATTTCTTAGGCAAAGTTTTGTAATAAGTGTAACTTTTCAAAAAAAGCAATTGTTGTTTTAATTATCACATTATACCTGTTTTGCATTCTGATTGGCCAATAACAAGGTTGGTAGAGAAATTAGTATGACCTCTCTTATATACTGTACGATATACCAATTCAATTTAATTAGTAAGTGTACACCATTTTTTTTTAATAATATTAATTAAGTATACATCAAAAATTTGCTATCAAAAAGCTCATTTTTGCACACAAATGGACAAACGTTTTAAAAAATTTAGTTTGAATGCACAACAAGGTTTTTTGCATATATTCAGGAGTCCTATTGGAATTATATGATCACATAAGCACTTGTATCAACCAATAAGAATCACTAATATAATTAGTCAATCAATTTTATTCTAACTGAGCACAACAATTACTGTATATTTCTGAAAATAAGCTATGTTTTTTGAACAATTTTAAGCAAAACAAACCAAATATAGCTTATTTTTGAGTTATACAGGTTTTTAAAAATTTATGCCCAATAGCAAAAGTAGCATATTATCAAGTAAAATTTTTTTAAAAAAATTTTTACAAATAAAACTTCATATTGAGATCAAACAGATTTTGTATATGTTTATATGCATATATATACATTATATTATCGCTATTATATATCTGTCTCTATTTTTTAAATACCAGTTTTTTTCTTATTTTTTTATTCTTTTTTTAAAAATTTTTTTTTATTTATTTCTGACTTTTTATTTTTGTATTTTTTTAAATTTTATTTATTTTTTTATATTTTTTTTAAATTTTTTTTATTTATTTCTGATTTTTTATTTGAATTTTTGATTTTTTCGCATATGGAGTGCTCCGTATTAAAAGGTCCCATTTTTACATTTATCTCATTTTGAGATAATTGAGTTTAACCATTTGTTTTGATTTTCGGACTGATTCGGGATTAATTAAATTTCACGATTTTGATTGGTTAAAGAAGGCAGGTGACTATCGGATAATCTCGTGACGTGTTGGCTCTACGCAGCCTCATGTAATTTTTCTTTTTAAATTATCTTGATTTTTTATTATGCAAATCAACTTTTATTAATAATTGAAAAATATCAATTATGTCAAAATTTACATGAATTTAATAAAAACTCATTTTTCAAAAAATTGTAAAAATGGGCCCTTTTAATACGGAGCACTCCATATGCGATACACCGCACCCTATAAGATCTGGTGTAATGTGAAATCAAAACAATAAATTAATTCATTAGTTTAGGGTTAGGGTGAGGGTAAGGGATAGGGATAGGGTAGGGTGATTTAGCAAAGAAATGCTAACCCAAAATTTCGAGAGAGATTTTTTTTGTTAGAGTACGAGAGATTATTTCATAGGCAAATTTCGTGCTATAGCCGGTTTTTGAAAAAAAATCGTAATCGCTTCGATTTCACGTTACACCTGATCCTGCATTCTGATTGGTTGATCAAGGGGTGGCGATACATCGCCATAGCGGTAAATTAGGTAAATTATAAAACCCTTTTTATTTTATATTTTTTTTAAATTTTTATTTATTTTTTTTAGGGTACTGCTATTTACACTATGGTTTTTGCTATTTGCACCATGGATTTCGCATAACAGTAGATCATCAATCAACATTTTCTATTTGCACCATGGTAATATATGTTGCACCAATAAAAACTCGCCTTTTTTTGTAGATTAATAGCTATTTTGCGCCGTTAATGTCATGTAACATTACACAAGTCTTGTTTTGGTAATCTAGTAAGCCTGCTAATCTAATTTTACAATGCAGGCCAACCCTAACCCTAATTTATAATTTGGGCCAACCCCTACCCTAATTTTTTAAGGCCTTAAAAAATTAGAGTAAGGGTTGGCCCAGGACCCCGAGCAATCAATGAACAGCTAACTATTTTAAAAAATCTTAATAATATTACTAAAAATAGAAAAGATTTACAAAAAATTGGTCAAAAATAAGCATTAATATTACTAAATATAGAAATGATCTACAAAAAAATAGTCAAAAATAAGCAAAAGCAAATAGTGACCGAATTATAAAATTAGGGTTAGGGTTGGCCCGCATTGTAAAATTAGGTTAGCAGGCTTACTAGATTACCAAAACAAGACTTGTGTAATATTACATGACATTAACGGCGCGAAATAACTATTAATCTACAAAAAAAGGCGAGTTTTGATTGGTGCAATATATATTACCATGGTGCAAATAGAAAATGTTGATTGATGATCTACTGTTACACAAAATCCATGGTGTAAATAGCAGTACCCTTTTTTTATATTTTTTAATTTTTTATTATTTAATTTTTGATTATTTTTTTAATCTTTTTTTTTTAATTTTTAATACTTTTTTTATTTTATTTAACAATTGTTTTTAGGGAAATTATAGGCATCTCTCGCAGGATATATATAAGTTATATATCTCCCACAACCAAATTCGTTTAAGGTAGGGTTAGGGTTTGTGTAAGGGTTAGTGTTAGTGATGTATATAGTAAAATTGGTCAAGGAAAATTTTTTTGTTAGGCTCGAAAGGTAGTTTCTTATGTAAATGTTCAAGAAATAAACGATTTTGAAAAGGCGAACGTTTGTTTTGAAATTTTCCTGATCATGTTACATTACACCAAGGGTGATTAACTATTCACTAATTTGGCATCGATCATCACGTGGAATGATTTTTATTGGCCAATTTCGCGGGAGATACATCTCCCGTGGAAGATGCCTAGAAACACACTTGTTTTTATATATTTATTTTTTTAACATTATTTTAAATTTTTTTAATTTTTTAAATTTTTTTTTATATAACTTATATATTTTTTTCAAAAGTTCTTTTTTTTAATAATTTAATTTATTTATTTACTGATTTATTTAAATTATTTTTTTGTTAAAATATAAACATTTTGTTTTTGTTATTTATTTTAATTTTATATATTTTTTTAAATACAGTTCTTTTTTAAATTTATTTTTATTTATTTATCTATCTATAGTCAGACCTCCCTATAGTCACACCCCATATAGTCACACCTCTATTTAAGTACCTGATTTTGTGCGATGAACTCAAACATAGTAAAAAAACCTCACTATAGTCTCAAATCGCTTATAATCACTATCACCATGAAAATTTGATTTTTTAACAATTTTATTAATAAAAAACCCTTATTATAGTCACCAAATCTTTAACTAAATACAGATTATAAAATCTGATTGTCCAATTTTCATATTCATGTATATTTAAAATTATCTATTAAAGCTTCTTAAAGGTTTAATAGCAAATAACTTTTGATTCAATGATCCAATTTAGATGAAACAACTACCAAAATGTTTGTCTCAATAAGACGATTCTAATGAGTCCAAAATTGTTAAAATCAGATCACACACTCCTGAGATCTTTAAGAATTTGTATCACTTTACATGTTTAAGAATTGATTAAATTTAAACATCTGAGTGAAAAATTCTTAATAATCTTAGCATTTGTAATTAAATTTGGATGATTTTGGTCTTTTAAAATTGTCTCATTGAGTCAAACACTCTGGTAGTTGTTTTATCCAAATTGGGCCGCTGGATTAAATTTTTTAATAGTATTTCAAATATGCACAAATATATTACTTATTGGACTTTGATCCCATGACCATAATGAGGTATTTTATTTATAATCACACCTCTTTACAATCACCAAAATAGGGTGCGATGGACTTGGTAATTATAGAGAGGGACAACTGTATTTATTTTATTTTAAATTATTTTTAAATTATTGTTTTTATTTAAATATATATGTATATACATTTTATTTTACTTTGGATTTTTTTTATTGATTATTATAAATACAGGTTTCAAATTTATAACCGTCTCAGAATTGTGTGAATAAAAAGATCTAGCATATGCAAGTTAACTATTTTTGTAATATGCATATATACAATAGTGAAAATAATTTTAGTTATTTCTAAGTAGAAATTAGAACTGTTTTGTATAATGCCAGTACTATATTTTTTCCTATTATACATAAACGTTACTAAAAAAATTTGTTTATTTACTAATTAAAGGTTGAGATGGTATTGAGGAGTAGCTTATTTTCAGAACAAAAAATTTTACTATTAATTTTGGTCAAAAAAGTAAGATAGCTTATTTTCGGGTTATAGATGATATTAAGATTTTTATTCAAAAATAGGAGTAGCTTATATTTGGAATAGCTTATTTTCAGAAACCTATAGTATATATAATTAACCAATCAAAATTTGATTATGCAAAATAAAAAGTTAAAGATTATTAAATTAAAAAATATTACAAAAATTATATATTTATTATATAATCATTTTTTATTTAAATTATAGAGTACATAACTTTATTAAATAATATAATAATCCAATATCTAGTACAATTTCATAGTTAACAAAAAAATTTTACAAAAAAAAAAGAATTATTATAAAAATTTTCTAAAATCAAATAATATAAGTTCAAAAATAAATTTTATAAGAAATTTGCTAAAATATCAGAGAAAAGTCTACAAAAAATTTTTTAAAAAAAGTACTAAAAGTCTAGAAGAAGTTTAAAAAAAGTTCACAAGAAATTTGTCAAAATACTAGAAAAATTCTACAAGAAAAAAAAAACTCTAAAAAAAATTGCTAAAAGACCAGAAAAAGTTTACAAGAAATTTGCTAAAATACCAAAAAAAAGTTCACAGAAAAATTTTCTAAAAAAAATGCTAAAAGTCCAGTAAAAGTTCACAAAAAATCTGTGAAATACTAGAAAAAACTTTACAAAAAATTCTAATACTAAAAAACTAAAGTTTACAAAAAATTTGCAAAATACTAGAAGAAAGCCTATAGGAAAAAAATATTAAAAGCTTAGAACAAGTCTACATGAAATTTGCTAAAATACTAAAAGAAAATCTACAAGAAAATTCTTCAAAAAAAATTCTAAAAGACCAACGCTAAAAAATCAAATAAAGTTTACAAAAAATTTATAAAATATAGTCATCTCTCCCTATATAGTTACCAAGTTGGTCGCACCCTATTTTGGTAATTGTTTAGAGGTGTGACTATAAATAAAATACTTGTCATAGTCATATGCCTATATGCCAATGAGTATTTAATATAATATATAGTTGTAACATATTGAAAAACTATTAAAAATTTAAAATGTTTAACAGTAAATAACTTTTTGATCCTGTGGCCCAATTTAATTAAATAACTACTAGAATGCTTGTCTCAATAAAACAATTCTAAAGAGTCTATAATCATTTAAGTCTAATCAAAAACCCAAGATTGCTAAGGATTTTTTACTTAGATATTTAAATTTAATTAATTCTTAAATATATAAAGTAACATGAATCCTTAATGACCTTAGGAATTTGTGATTAGATTTTAATGATTTTGGGTTTATCAGAATTGTCACATTAAGACAAACATTTTAGTAGCATTTTATCCAAATCAGGTTATTAAAACAAAATTATTTGCTATTAAACTTTTAAAAAGCTTTAATAGATAAATTAAATATATATGAATATGAATATTGGCCAATTAGATTTTATAATCCATTTTAGTTAAATTTGGTAACTATAGTAAGGGTTTATTATTAATAAAATTTGTTAAAAAATCAAAATTTTGTAGTGATAGTAATTATAAATAATTTGTGACTATGAGGTTTTTTACTATATTTTAAATCTGTTGCACAATATTGGGTGTTTAAATAGAGGTGTGACTATATGGGGTATGACTGTAGGGAGGAATAACTGTACTAAAAAAAGTCCACAAGAAAATTTTCCAAAAAAATACGAGAAGTCCACAAAAAAATTCTCCAAAAAACAAGCACTAAAAGACCAGAAGAAGTTCATAAAAAATTCACTAAAAAGTGCTGAAATACTGGAAAGAAGTCTATAAAAAAATTTTCTAAAAAAAATACTAAAAGATCAGAAGAAGTCTACAAGAAATTTACTAAAATACCAAAGAGTTCATAAAATTTTTTAAACAATGCTAAAAGTCTAACGGGTATCCACAAGAAATTTATAAAATACTAGAGGAAAGTTTACAAAAAATTCTAATACTAAAAGACCTAAGAGAGTCTATAAGAAATTCACAAAATACTAGAAGAAAGCCCATAAGAAAATTTTTTAAAAAAATGCTAAAAGTCTAGAAGAAGTCTACAAGAAATTTGCTAAAATACTAGAAAAAGTTCACAAGAGAATTTTTTAAAAAAAAATACTAAAAGACCAATACTGAAAAATCATAAAAAGTCTACAAGAAATTTGTAAAATATTAAAGTAAAGTTTACAAAAAAATTCTCGAAAAAAGATTTAATAAGTCTACAAAAAAATTTTCAAAAAAAAAGTACCAAAAGACTAGAAAAAGTCTAGACTTTTTTAAGTATTTTATGAATTTCTTGTGGAATTTTTCTGGTCTTTTGGCATTGGTCTTTTAGTATTTTTTTTTGAAAAATTTTTTTGTAGACTTTTTTTAGTATTTCTTGGATATTTTAATAAATTTCTTGTAAATTTACTCTAGTTTTTTTGGAATTTTTTTATTCTTCAAAAAAATATAAAAAGACTACAAAAAATTCTTCAAAAAAAATACAAAAGACTAGAAGAAATCTGTATTAAATTTGCCAAAAAGTGCTAAAATACCAAAAAGAGATTTACAAGAAAATTCTCTAAAAAAAAGAAGACCAAAGACAAGTTTACAAAAAATTTGTTAACAAAAATACTAAAAAACCAGAAAGAAGTTTACTTCAAAAAATGTTGAAATACTAAAAAAAAGTTTATAAGAAAGTAGTTAATGAACTTTCTTGTGAACCTTTTTCTGATTTCATCTAAAAGATCAAAAAAAAATCTACAAGAAAGTTTATTAGCTAAATGCTAAAAAGATAAAAGAAAACTTTACAAGAAAGTTTTTTTAAAATGCTAAAAAATAAAAGAAAATTTACAGAAAGGTTCTTTAAAAATGCCAAAAGAAAGTTTATAACAAATCTTCAAAAGATCTATGAGAAAGTTTACTAACCAATTTTGAAAGTTTAGTAGAAGTTTGTAGGGTTTTACTAGAAACATTAAATAATCAAAAGTAAGTTCACTTACTACCAATACCAAAAGCTTAGAATCTTTACAAATAATAGCACTAAACTCCAAAATAGCAAAAGGCTAAAACTACTAATAATACCAAAATGACAAATGCCTAGAACCTTTACAAATGATAACCCAAAATGACAAAAGTTTAAAAAAGAAAAGAAAAAAAACCAACTGACAAAACTACAAAAAAGAAAAAAAGTAGTACAAAAAATAAAGCAGATCTAGATCAAATTAAATCTAGATCAAACACAATCTGTTATATGATTACATAATCACAATTTAGACCAGAAATAAATGATCATACAATCTAGACAATTTTATCTATATCCTGTATTTGTTAGGTTGTCTTATAAGATTTTATTTGTTTTCTTTTGTTATTTATTTTTTTATAGTATATATATTAACTAGCTTCTTGTTTTATATTGTGTTACTATCATTTGTCTGTATTGTCTAATAGTACCTTCAATTTCAATAGTATAATTATTTTTTTGGTGCTATATATCATAGTTTTTAGTGTTTTACTGCTACTTCAGGTGCATATGTATTGTTATTTCTTACAGTATATAGTTATTTTTTGTATTTTGCTATTGCTTTGGGCATTATTATATTTTGGTTGCTTCATAGTAGGGTTAGGGTTTAGGTTCAGGTTCAAATTAGAGTTTGAATGTATATTTTTTTTGTTGTAATGTTTTTTTTTTTTTTTTTAATAAATAATCTTAAAATTTTTTATAAAATTCAACTGATGTTAATTGACTGATTAATAACAAGTTTATATAATCAGTTTTGGTTAGTTGATTCTAGATAATATGCTAGTACAGGCCAGATAATCTTATATTAAAAATTCTATACAAAAGTTTTTAAATCCTGTATATTCCATGAAAAGTTTCTATTTTTAAATTTTAATATAATATTGTATATTATAATTTTAATTATCTGGCCAATTTTTGAAAAAAATCATAATTGCTTTGATCTCATGTTATACCTGATCCTGAATTCTTATTGGTTGATCAGGTAGCTATATACCGAAATAGGGAATTATCATGATAGTGCCCACTAGCATTTAGTTTAATGCTGTCTAACTTGGTTTAGGTTACCAAAATAAGACTTGTATAATGTTATATGACATTAGTAGCATGTAACCAAAAATTATTTTTGCAAAACAATGCACCAGGCCTTTGTGTAATATAAGTGCATATGTTGTGTACTAGTATACTTTACTGAAACTATAAAAAAATTAAAAATATTATGATTATATATCTATTATGTTTTTACTATATTTTAAAAAACATAATAATTACTAGTTATAAGTTAATAATAATAATATAAATAATATATATTAAAACTGTTTTAGTAATATTAATAAAACCATTTTTAAAACATTATTAAACTAAATAAATTTCATATTTATAGTATAATATAAATATTTATATTATATAAATATATTATATTATAATATATTTTATAATATTAAATATAATATAAATAAAACAAATCAATAATATAATGATTTAGACAAATGTGTTTA
>QKWP01001780.1:0-41152 GCA_003550325.1 Gigaspora rosea | reverse complement strand
GAGTGGGTTCTTAACAAAAAATGATTTTCTCGCAATTCTGTATAAATTTTGATATTATTATTATGCAGCAAGGTTACACACAAATTTTTTTAGTATATAGTTATAGATTTATATACTTTTTGGCTTTATTATATATTAATTGATTCTATTTGGCACATATATAAAGTATTGCTGTTAGAAATGCATAGTATACAAAAATATACAATTAATTCTGGCTAGCATTAAGAAATTAAATCATAATTTGGCCAAAACATGCATGCATACATGCAAAAAATGCATGTGCATGTGCATGCTAAAAAAAAATTTGTATTTTGTCTATCTCTAATTGCTATATTCATATTTTCTAGCTTATCTATCAAATATTTACTATAAAAATTTAATGATAAACAGTTAGTATTATAACAAAAGAAGAGATGAGATGGTGCTAAGAATTTTTTCTGTGGTTCAAAGTTATAGAAACATTTATTTATACAGTATACTATATAAGGTGCATGCTATTTCGGGATGTGCATGGTCGTTATTTCAAAACCCAGTATACTATTCTTAGGTTTAGATGATGCGATTTTTAAAATAGTGCCATGTGCACTATTTCACGGTAATATAGTAGTCTCACTATACCCATCATATATAATGGCCTCAGGGACATAGCTTACTAACAAAATTCTATTAGCTTATTCAAACTACCTAATTTCTTTTAAACTTCTTCTACCTAGATTCTGGCAGAAAAGTTGGATAATTACTATCTGCAACTAACAATAAAAAAAATAAATACAAGATTTATGAAGAGGGTATAAAGGGAAAGTAAAAAAAGAAAGTAAAATTTGGGATAACTACAATTTTTTTGTTTTTGTACAGATTGATTATGAAATCTACTGTTTTTGCTAAAAGTTTTATGCACTCTAATGCTAGTTGAAGCATTTCAATATTTACTGAATCGAAAGCTTTTCTTATGTCCTGGAATAAAATCCAAATTTCCTTTTTATTTTTTTTTCTACATCTTTTAGTATGCAGTTCATTAAATGTACTAGTACCACCATGCTTTCATCCTGTAATTCTGCAAAGTTTCTCCCTTTAAAAATGCTTTTTTCTTTAAGGATTGTCCTCAGTCTGTTGTTTAGTACACTAACTACTAACTTTCTAAAGGTTTCCAGTAAGAAAAGGGGTCTTACATTGTTCAATTTATAACACTACTTTTTCTGCTTGCATATTGTATAGAGCAAGCCGAGCTTCCATTTTTTGGGCATACTTCCTTCTTTAAGGCATTTACTTGCTATATGCTGAAATATCTTTTTTGTGAAACTACTAGCTTTTTTTAACATTGGGTAGATAATACCTAATACCCCCAGCGCTAATTTGTTCTTGGCTTGTTCTAGTATTTCTTCCTATTTATCTGATAACACTCTGTCTAGTAATTGTTTATACCAATTTGGTTCTACTTCTTTTATCGGGCACTAAATTTAGAATTTATGTTCTCTATTAGAGACAAAGTGGGAACATAAAAGTTTTAACTTGTGTTCCCTATACCCTATGAAAACCAATATACAGAAATGCATGCATAAATACAAAATAGTAAGCAAAGGTTTTAAAATCACTGCACGAAAACTGCACAGAGACTAATCATCCAAAAAATTTAATACACGTTATCACACAAAAAATTGAATTTTGTGCACTATCATGCATAGTATTATATCCATATATTGACGTGTATTAATCTTTATAATCACATGACTTCTATGCATTAACGTGCACAATCGTTAAGATTCTTAACATTCATAATTTTCGTGCACTGACATGCACAATTGTTAAGATTCTTAAAAATTATAATTTTTGTGCACTAATGTGCACAATCGTTAAGATTCTTAACGATTATAATTTCAGTGCACTGATATTATGGTCATTACAATCGTTAAGATTCCTTAACGATCACAATTTTGTACACTGAAGTGCACAATCATTAGGATTCTTAACAATCATAATTTTCGTGTGCTGATGTGCATCATTGTTAAAATTCTTAATAATTATTCTTAACGATCATATTTTTATTGCGCTTTGCAAAAATGTATGACCTTTGCAGATCATAATGTCATGTTAAATTACGAGAAATTAGCCAATTCTTGTGGATTTTTTGATTCTTTAAGAATTTTAAAGATTTTAGATAAAATATAGATATCATTAATTGAAAATTATGATTAATAATAATTAAAATCTTAAAAATTTTTCTGCCATTATCACCATGAAATCTCAGGGTCACACTTTTTTGCAAAGCACTATAATATTCTTAATGACATATCATTAAGATTCCTAACAATCATTTTTAACAATCATATTATTAAGATTCTAATGATCATATCATTAAGATTCTTAATGATTGTTTTTAAAAATCATATTGTTAAGAATCTTAATGATTATATCTTTAAAATTCTTAACGATCATATCATTAAGAATCTTAATGACCATATCATTAAGATTCTTAACGTCATTCTTAATGATCATATTGTTAAGATTCTTAACGATCATATCGTTAAGATTCTTAATGATCATATCATTAAGATTCTTAACGATCATATCATTAAGAATCTTAATGATATATCTTTAAGATTCTTAACAATCATATCATTAAAAATCTTAACGATCACATCATTAAGATTCTTAACAATCATATCACTAAAAATCTTAACGACTATATCATTAAGAATCTTAACGATCATATCGTTAAGAATCTTAACAATCATATCATTAAGATTCTTAATAATCATATCGTTAAGAATCTTAAACGATCATATCATTAAGATTCTTAACAATTATACAGTCAAACCCTTCTATAATTATCAAGTTGGTTACACATCAATATAGTGATTATATTTAAATGTGATTATAACTTTAAACCTCTATATAGTCACAGTTATATTAAAATTTTTATAAAGTGATTATAAAAATTTATAATAAAAAACTATTACAAATCATTAAATAGAATATTTATTAACCAAAATATACTATAACCAAATATTATTTTATTATTTTTTTACTAATAAGCACTTAAATTAATAATACTAGGGGAAGTGCAGTAAATTACATTATTAGATAGGACTATTGACCAATCAAATTTTATCTTTTATAATATTAAAAAGAAATAATTTATACATCGCATATGCGATGTTGTCGCACCTGCCACAGATCATAAAATTGGGTGTAACGTAAAATTAAAACAATTAAAATAGCCACATTTTTTTATTGTTTAGGGTTAGGGTAAGGTATAGGTTGTGTAAATGGGCGAGAGGGAGTTTTATAGTAAAATTTTGCAAGGAATTTTTTTTGTTAGAATCCTAAAAGTAGTTTCATATATTCAATTTTAAGTTATAGATGATTTTTGGCAAAACAAACGTTTGTTTTGAATTTTTTGATTGTGTAACGTTATATCTGATCTTGAAATTTGATTGGGAGAGCGACATATAAGGGCATTGCATGAGGCGATGAATAAATTTACTCAATTAAAAAAACTCTAAAATGTCTTTGACCCTATGATCAATTACAGTTGCTACATAGTAAAGTCTAAATTTTACTATGTGAATCGATTAAAGTCGATTAAGTAAACTTGTTAAGAAGATCAAACCTAAAATTTTTATCAATATTGAAGAACTTTTATTATTTGACTTTTTGATTTTACATTCAACGAAAAAATTAAAATTTTTTTAAAAAAAATATTCGATGAATGTAAAAATTAAAAGTCAAATAATAAAACTTCTTCAATTTTAATAAGAATTTCAGGGAATATATATTTTGATGTTCCAAACAAATTTACTTAATCAATATTTATCAATTAACATAGTAAAATTTATACTTTACTATGTAGCAACTTTTCACGAATTTTAATACTTAGCTATTTTACTATACTATATATATAGGACGTAATAAAGTGGGGACCACCCTCCCCTAATAAATTACATGATTTAAAAAAATTGGTAATTATAAAGAGGTATATTATTAATAAAATTGATAAAAAAATCAAAATTTTTCGTGATAGTGATTATGAGTGATTTGTGACTATATTGAAGTTTTTTTACTATATTTAAGTCTGTTGCACAATATTGTGTGCTTATATAGAGGTGTGACTATATAGACTGTGATTATAGAGGGGCCAGACTGTATCATTAAGATTCTTAATGATTAAATTGTTAAGATTTTTAATGATCATATTGTTAAGATTCCTTAATGATCACAATTTCTGTGCATTAATATACATATGCACAATCATTAAGGTTCTTAATGATAATTTTTATAATCATGCTAATGATCATTAAGATTCTTAATGATCATAATTCTGTGCATTAACATGATGATATTAAGATTCTTAATGACTATAATTTCCTGCATTGACGCACACTTTTTTATTTTTTTGTTTTTTTTTTTGCATTTAACAATAATAATTTCTGTGCTTTGATATGCGCAAATTACATTTGATTTGTAAGTAAATAAATATTTACTTATTTATTTTATTTTTTTTTTGTTTTTTTTTATTTTTATAATTTTTTTTTACAACTCACTAATTTTCATATAATATTTTTTAGTTATTGTCGTTGCTTTTGAAGTTATCCTTTGGAGTTATTGCTTTGCAAGTTGCTCTTTCAGAATCACTATCATTTTTGGTATATGTTTTTTTATCATTTTTGAGGTATTAAAGCTTTTTCTTCTTACTATTATTTTTTCTTCAATTTTTATTTACTTACAGTATATTATTACATTTTAGTATCTCCCTTGAGTTACTGCTATTAGAGTTGCCACGATTGGAGTTGTTATTATTGGAGTTATTGCCAGAGTAGATACTTCAATTTTTTTTTGAACCTTTCATTTTGATACAATTGCTTTACTTTTCTTTTTTTCAATATTATTAGTTGCTAGATTATTTTAAAATATTTTTAAAAATTAAAAGTATTTTCTTCATGGCATGTAAATCATTAAATTAAAGTATTCGTATTATAAATTTAATTAATAATAAAATAATAAAATTAATAAAATTTAGTTAATAAATATAAAATTTAATTAATAAAAATTACAAACTTAGTTAATAAAATTATAAAATTTAGTTAATAAAATAATACGTATAAATGTATATACGGATATATGTTATTATGCGTTATGTATGGATATATGCTATTATATGTTACCTACATGTGAAAACACATAAAATTGCACATTAGTACATGCAACATTGCACAGAATCTGCACCCTTTTACATGCTGTAAACGTGCTTTCTCATACATTGTTTCGTATAGTTTTACGTGCAGGTTCGTGTGGTTCCATATCCAAATTCTTTCGTGCATTGCAGTATCATTCTGTGCTGCAATTTGTTATAGGGTAAAGTGATAGTTTTTTGGCATGGCTGCTTTTTTTTGTTTTTTTTAGTTGTGGCATATTTATTATATTATTAATTTTATTATAGGAACATTAAAGATTTTTTGGAAGCATAAATTTAATATTTTATGTTCCTAAAGAACAAAAAAAAAATTTTCAGAGCTTGGTACTTTCATGCCGAGTTTAACTCCGATGGTTAACATTGATTTTGACAGTAATTGATGGGACATGGATATTAATGATTATTAGGCATTTATTATAAAAAGAATGTATATTTATGTTTTCTTTATTTAAGGGTGGTTTTGGAGAGCACACATTAGATACATTAGATGAACAAAGGGTGTGACCTTTATATACATTCTCATGTCTTATAATAAATCATGATATCTATACTACTAATTCTGATTTCACATGCTTCCCCGCAGGAAACTCTATCGATCAAGTTTATGCAAGCGCGTAAACACGACTAGGGGAAATTCACATGGTTAAGCCACTGAGAATACATAATAATGCCTAATACGATTAAGGTAGGATTAACATGACTACGATGATACAATTATGGAAGAGTTATACAATACGGAAATGAGGAGACGCAGAAAAAATTATTCGTTACAATAGATAGAATTCATTAATCGATTAATTGGTACAATCGTTTTAACTGATCAACCGATTTAATCGATTAATCGATCAATCGATTAATCGAATGTACCAACTAATCGATAAATCAATTAGTTGGTACAATCGATTTTTAATCGATTGCTAAAAAAAATTTATCCAATTGATTGCATTTTTTGGAACACTAGTCCGTAGCGATCTCTACATGATTTTGACAGGTCATAGAGTTGATTTTCCAGTCACGTGATTTTCCGGCATCGTGGCGAGGGAACTTTTTTGTTATGCCAGAAAAACGATTTGCTAGTCTAAATCTTGCGATACGATTTTTGCAAAGCGAACGTTTGTTTTGCATTTCTTTACGTTACACCTGATCCTGATTTTTTATTTATTTGGCTAATTGCATCGTAATATCACGTGACCGGAAAATCGATCCTACGTCCTGTCCAGAATTACGCATGCGATTGGATAAATTATGCGATTTCACTAAGGTCAATTATGCGATGGATGCGAATTATGCACTTTGTTAATTAGATTTTGTCAATTATGCCAGCTTTTCGGAAGTTTTCGAAATTCACACTTCATCAAAACACATTCTTCCGCCAATCAAATCTTACTCACGTGCTTTATTCCTTTTTTTCTTAATTATGCGAAGCATATGCGATGCGAAAAAGTGGCCAATTATGCGCATAATATCGCATCGCATAATCCTGGACACTCTAGCCCTGTATGTGTTGTCATCTCTACATCTTCCCATCAGTCACGGATGATAGGCCAATCAAATCGTCAATTTTGATTATCACGAATCAGCCCGACGAAACAAGAAAAGAGAAAAATACAAAAAATATTTGAAACGGCAGTCTGAAACTGTTTTGGTACTCAAAATAAAAAGTGTCGAGAAGACAATTTTACCTATATAACCAATTCTATCCTAACTCTTAACCTAACCTTAATCCCGGCATCCTAACAATTTTTTAAAAACTATCAAATCTCATATTGATGGGTGATGGTATTTAGATGCATCCATGGTCTTACTGAGTAGCTGTGAAAAAGCATTGCGCACATGTGACACATTGGTAATTGATGCATCTAACCAATCATATCAAACTTTATTGAATGATTTTTTATTATTAGTGCAATTGATTTATGAACTAAGACGGGATATACTCCCAGGAATAGCAACTAAAATTGCAGTTGGTATCGCCATCATCAGCCGAATTTGCGATGCGTGGCATCACCCGGTGGTCGCTCATACTGCATGAAGCAGATCGGCTTTGGTATGAAATTTAAATTACCACAAAATAGCAGGATTCTAAACGGGTGAGGGTACGGGTGTGAATCTTGGCTCCTGTAAATTGGTTGATATTGATTTGCTCATTTGCTCTCTTCTTATCGCCTCTAGCAATTAAACTATTACAGTATTAGTAATTCCATGAATGACCAAAATAGGTAGTTTGTTGCAACTTAAATAAATTATAGATATCTATAAAGCTATTTGAAATTATAAATTCATTAAAATGCTTTGTACTTATTGGGAACATATGGCCAATTAGTTGCATTCTATATGGACTTTACAAAATTCTAATTATACTTGAGGAATTTTATCTTAACTTCTAAGTTCCTTGTATAAAGTTTTAATCATACATGGAAAGAGATTTAAAGGCTAGGGTAGAATACCTGGGTATGATTAAAAAAATCACAAATTAATTATATTAATGATTGGTCCATCCGATCTAACCCTAACTGATCCTATTCGGTGAATTCGGACCTGGACTATGGTCTTATCCGATCTAACCCTAACCGGCCTTATTCGTTCTGGACTGTGGTCCAATCCGATCTTTTAAAAAATTGTCAGTCCTTGGACCAGAATGGACCGGACGGACCGATTAACAGCCCTATTCTCCCTAGACGCATTTTTCTAATGATCGAATTGTCCATACAAGTTATGGCGTAAATTTTATCTATTCATATAAAACAAATCAAAAGGATATTATTGAAATATGCTCAAGTATAACTATTACTCTTATTTTTACTAAGAATTGTGATAATATTCAATTGCACAGTGGATCAAAATAAAGATCTCAATCAATACTTGAGCATCTATGATAGACTATATAATTTATTGTCATCGAAAATTTTGCAAATACCCAGCTACTCTATGCTTATTTATGTATTTACAATTTCTATTTATTATTATACAAATTATCAAAGATAATATATAATGTGTTGCTAAAGAATTATTATTGAGCTTTTTAATGTTTATTTACTAAAAAATTTAATATAGCAAAATGTATAAAACTGTTTGAACAATAAACTCTATTTACATTAATAGTTGTGAAGTTTTAATAACCAGTGCAAAAAAAAGATGGTTTGAAAACAAATGTTTTTTTATTAGAATGTTAAACTTACTGATCATTTTTATTGTTTAAATTTTTTTTTTTATGTAATGAAATACATTTCCCACCTTAATGACAATCATTAAAATTTAGATCCAAACACATTTCGAGACATTTTGATCTATTGGCTTAAGGTGCTTGAGAACGTCATAAAGAAATAAAATCAATTCCTTACAATATAGTATATAATTTCGACATTGTATTTGTTTATTTCTTCATTTTGAAATGTTTTATCAGTCAATTAGTAATACAAACAAGTCAACAAGTCACCTGTCCTCACTTTTCGATGTATTATAAACTTGAATTTAAAATAACGAGCACTTCATTTCAAAACCTTAAATCAGATTAGGTAATCTCATTTATCACGAATAGAGGTGCAATAGAAAATGCTATTACGGCTTAAGATGTAACCAGCTAAAGCTTATGCTGTAACTAGTTATGGCATAAACATTAATAGTTTTTAAAATCCGTTTCACTTATTTCTTCTATTTTTGCTACTTCTATTCTGCTTATTTCTTTTAATTCTATATCTACTTTTCTTACCTCCATTCTTTCTATTTTTTTTTCTGCTGCATCTTTCAGTTGTGAAATACAGTAATCACTGCCATAGACGGCCAGTAATTATTTTTCATAATGATTACGTAAAATAGGGTTTGAAATGAAATAAGTACCAGGGACGGTGAATATTACTATTAAGAATAAACCGGAATAAATAATAATCTTACGTGATATTCTTTAGAAACTGAGAATTTTTCTGAAAATTGGATTTGATTAGTTTTTTTTTTTGGTGATATTGGAATAAAATGGAATAATTGATAGTAGCATGAAGAAAATTCCAACTTGATACCGGAAGTATTCCGGTATCTGTTAAGCTCCGAAATGGAAAACCTGTAATTCTTATTATCCGGCAGCTTACTATGATTCGTCTACCAAATAATTTTTTATTCGGCAGAAACTATATAGTTGCTGAATAATTAAATTGTTATTAGGCAGACTATCGTTGGAAGTTACCGGATAAATACGTTAACTTAATTATTTGGTCAAAAGATTTAAGATCAGACTAAGAAATTGAATTCCTTCAGAATTCAACCTCTTAGGTTGATCTTAAATCTTTTGACCAAATAAACCAGTTATCAGGCAGTGTCTGTCTGATAACTATTAATTACAGTAAATGAAAAATTCAGGCTTTTCCTTTTGCGACACTCAAATAATTATCTAGGAAGTTATTCAATGTCAATTTTACGTAAATATTTGAATATGTAAAAATAGGTAGACTACGGTGAAATGATGAATCAGAGATCATTGAAATTAGATGTTCTTCGAAAGGAACCAATTTCCTCTCAGTTTAGACTTATTATAAGTGCATGTTGACAACGATTGTAATATATAACAAAGCTAGAATGGAGCGTATAGAAGATAACATAACAAAAAATTGCAACACAGCTATTGCTGTCGCAATTCTGCTGATTAAAGGTGTTCTCAAGCATTTACCCAATGATAGGACAAAATTAAAAATCAATAAATCAACCACGTGAATTAACTTTTCAATAAATAAAAAAAATATAGAGTTATACTGGCTAAAATCTATTAAAACATTCTCGAGAATCTTAATTAATGGTCAAAATGTCTCAGAATATGTTAGAAATTACATTTTAATTAAAGTATTTTTAACTGATCGAATCAGATATAAAAAATAAGTCACGGAACACTTAGTCTATTACGTCAAAGAAAAACTTTAAGTAGAAAATAAAATGTTCAGAGTTTATCATTTCACCCAACAAACTTGTAGCCTTAACTATCTTTTTTTGTACTGGCTTAGCAAAACTTTGTAACTATTAAAGTAAATAAAGCTATCTTCATTATCTACATAATAACGTATCGTTATTGTGTTTTTTTTTTTTTATTATTATTACTAAAAATTTCATAGCAAGTATTAGAAAATTTAAAAAAATAATTTTTTCCCAGAACATAAATATTAGAAAACTTGAAATAATTCTTTTCAATGATATGTTATATTCAAGGTTTGCACGTACCGGTCAATGGGCAAGTTTGGTCACAAATTTGACCATTTGACCAGACCAGTTTGACCAATGAATTTTTGATTTGAACAGTCCTGATGAAATTAATTCGAGTGATGCATTTGCATTTTAAAACTGTGGGAAAACTTATTATGTGATAGACAAATATGAAAAATCACGAGAAAATTTAAAAAATCATAAGAAATTAATCCAAATGATATACAGGTATTAAATAGCTGCGGAGAAACTAATCGTATTATAAGGCATAAGAAAAGATCAAATTCGGGTAATAGAGTAACGTATTTAAATTTGGGAGAATAAGTGTTCATGAGTGATATAGAGATAAGTTAATTTTCATTCTTCTGCAGAATTGGCATTAATTCTGGTTTTGTCAGAACAATTCTTCAGTCAATTCTTCAGTCTACAAAGAGACAGAATAAAAAAAAAGGTAATTAGTGGTTTAGGTGCTACATATCAGTGCGATAATCATTATGTATAGGAGATTAATTGTTAAATTGTTGAGATGACAGCGATTAGAAACTAACGTGAGGTTATTATGTACAAATAAATTATAAATTTCAAAAGATTATAAAGAATACGCACCTCCAAAATAGGCACCAATGGCGCACTATGCCAATTTTGGCAAGCATTACGTGTAAAAAGGGTTCCTTGATTTCGGAATGACACGGTATTAAAAATACTAAATTATATAATTACTAGTTTGTAACCTTTGCTTTACACGATATTTAATATATATTTTAGATGAATACGTAGTATACATTTATTTATTATTATTTAGTTTCATATGATATCAACCTTAACCAACTTTTAATTAAATTCATTAAAATAATAACATCGACTTATCTAGAAAAATTAGCGTTAAAACTTGTTTCTATCATGCAAGTTTTTTTGATAAAATGTAATTTAGAATTTTATTGGTAAAAAGATAGAGATCTTAAAATCTTATAGATATTAAATAGATTTTATTACGTGTAATAAAGGATTAAATAAATCTAATTTAAGATCTAAGGTATTGTAATTACATTCAATTTCGATCATTATGAAATTGCATTTTAGAAAGGCGTTAAAGACTCTGTATGTCGAATTGTACATAATTATGATTACAAATGCATATTTCAAAATTAAAATAAAATATATAGTTAAAATATTGATTTATAAATAATAGTTAGCCGCTTGAAATTATAATTTCTTTAACGTCCCTTAACAGAATTTAAGTGCAGTGTGGAGGTAAACAGACGCATATAACATTACAAAAATAATCCAATTATCATTGGCATCTTACTCAAATCGAAATGGATCTTCTGATTGGCTTGTTTAATTCCGGGAGGAGCTCTTCGGAGATAGAATTAAGCGAAATTATAATTTCAAACCGCCTTATATACAGTAAATTTATGATCCCATGATTTTTGTAATGATGTAAAGATAGACTTTAAGATTCTAAAATTGTCAATTAATCACATTTCAATGTGTAAGACTATACGAATTCATCCCTGAGTCTGGCTTTGCATGTATCACTCCCACAATTATGAAAGTAATTAATACTGCAATTACGATTGCAATAGCAATAGCCATAACCAAGAGAACAGCGCAGGGAGTCCATGGCCTCTGTTTTAAGCATAAGAGTGTATTTTAATACATATTTCGAATCTTTTAAACACTTTTTTAATTACCTTTATTTCTCGTTGTTTTCGACGACGATTACGATACATGTTTTTTTCATCCAAAAATTGATTCTGTATACAAGGTAACCAAAACATTTGGTAATAGCAACAACATAATGAAATCCCGGTAAGAAAAGATATTAAACCTGGGCGATATCGAGGCAAAGAACTATTGCAGTATGGACAAGCACAATCTACTTCTGTTGAGCTAACAATTACTTGAATATTTGTACTATTATTCGTATTGATATTTGAATTCATAGTTGGGTTGAAATTTGAATTAATAGTAGTATTAATTTTTGAATCAATAATTGGATTGATATTTGAGCTTGCATCTGGATTGACAATATTTGAACTTGATGGATAAGGAGATTGAGGATGAGACCGAAAATTGTACGGCTGTTGCATAGGTGGTTACAGTAGGTAGTTGCGTAAGGTTGCTGTGCGTTTCTGTTAAGATGAATGTTTATACAGTATTAAAAGAATTATTACACGGTTGATATCGATGTTGTTTTAACTGGATATTTTCAATTATATAAGTATATAGTTTTTATTATGCCAAATCGGGTGATGATCAACCTTATCGAAGGATTTGATCGGTGACATATGATATTGGGATGTAACAATGTAAGTCTAATCACAAATAAGGTATGAATGTTCTTTAATCAAGTCATACAAACTTAATAAAATTGGTTCTCATGACCCGATCGGTTAATAAATAGATGTAGGTAGGAAAAGAATTTTTTGAAAGTGAAATTAAAAGCCGGGTTGCCGGGTCATTTCAAAAATTTTATGTTATTAGAACCAAGGATTAACTTTGTATGGCTTTATTTTATTATTTAATTTATGCGCTTCAGAAATCTTCGCATATCATATAGTCTTTTGTGTCGCGATTCTTTTTTTTTTTCTTTTTGCTTTACAATAGTATATCCTCGAAATTATTTTTTTATTTTTAACTGAAAAGTCCAGGTTATCCGCATGGTGGCATTGATATTTCCAGAATATCATTTAATAATTTAAGGCGCTTTCTTTACTACTGTACTATTAATATTCAATTTCAATTTCAGATATAATAATTAGTTCATGTTCGTTTTGATATTTTAATTTATAAATATTATTTCAATTAATCTTTTTTGCATTTTTTTGAAGTGCACAATATAGTATAAATATAAATAACGAATTAAAGAAAAAAATAAGTGTGAAATAGAAGTTGCTAAAAGAAATAAGTATGTTTCATAAATAAAAGATTCTACTATACTTACAATAACTAACAATAACGCTAATCAGGATCGTTTTCATTATCATTATTTTATTGTCGTTGATGATAATCTACCCAAAAAATTGGCAAATTATATGATTAATAATAGTCGCGACTGAAGTTGGAAACTTTAATTATTTTAATATGAAATTTTTAAAATTTTTGGGGTGCATTTTCCTAGCTTTTTTTTAACAGTTAAGGTTTATGGTTAGTTTGATAATAAAAGAGAATAAGTGGATTTTGGTAGGGTCTGTATTTTAAAATTGAGGTCCCTAATTTCCTGTTTCAGCCGCGACAATAATTTCTGGCTCCAACTCAGGTCAAAATTCTAACAAACAGAACCTCGAAAGGAATCCTTAAAAAAAACAGCTAACATTACGCCAACCCTGGCTAACTTCATCAAGATTTCGACCGTGCCGTGATTCTGATTGTCGGAGTTTAAACGGATCCCACAACGATAGAGATGGGCAAATCGCTGTTTATCCAAAATCCTGCGTGTCACACGCAGATCACACGCGTGATCATTACGCACGGGATATAATCACGAATCTGCAGGTTTTTTAATTTTGTGTCTAATAGAAAACCATGCAGAAATAATTATTGAAATAAATTTTCTTGTTCAAATTGGTTATTTCCTATAAATTTATTTATTAAAAATAAGAAAAAAATAATAAATACTTAATAAATAAATAAATTCGACATAAAAATGCATATATATACAATATTAAGCATTAAAATTCGAAATTTGTGACATTAGATATTCGAATTTTCCATTAGTTTTACCCGAATTTGTATATAGACCGCCTTTTCTTTATTTAGCATCATTTACATTTTTGTATAATACATTAAAATATTAGTTAATTTCAAAAGGGAAACCTTTTCTACACTATGATTCACATATGATCTTCCCTTTTGTTTAAATAATAAGGTAGCTGCGCAGCGCGTGACGCGGCGCAGGACCAGTACGATCAACCATGTGGTGACAATTAGATTCCTTGTTGTGCTAAATGAAAATTATCCTTGTATAACCTTAAATGTGAACATTATTCTATTTGCAGTAAATTAAAAAAAAAAATCCGTCCGTCAGTCCCGAATTTTGAAATCCATGTAATGCAAAACGAAAAATAAACTTTGCGCGACCTAAGTAGAGCGAGTTTGAACCACCAACAGAAGACTATTCACAAGAAATCCCAAAAATACTTATCCTCGTTTGATCACACCGTGGCAAGACCCTAAAAGAACTTCGAGGTCCATATCTTAATCTAGTTTAAAAGATACAAAGTGCGCATAACGAACGGAAGTTGATTTTTTTTAAATCAAAATTCAAAGTGTGAGTAACTAAAGAAAGTCGATTTTTTTCTAAAAAAAAATATATATATATGTAAATGAATGACAACTGATTATTAATTCATCCAATTGCGAATTATGACGAATATATTACAACATTTAACAAGCAAATGATCATATGTCTCAATGATTAAAGATTTAAATAAATCGTCATAAATTAAAATTTTCTCACAGTCTGATTACGGTTTTTGGACATAGCAATCAAAAACGGCAAAGTGCCAAAAACATTTTATCAGTATCGATAACTGATAGCAATCAAACATCGATTACGTTACACTCTTATTAGGAGTACAAGGACTTAATATAACGTAATAAAAGTAAGTATATTATTATTACTCGATATTATCATGTATTGATCAATTTAATAAGATTTCATTCAAAATCAGATCACACACGCATTAATTAACAATACTAAACAGGCATAATTTCAAAAAAAAGAGTCCCATACTATTAGTCAATTACAACATAAAATGTCATTTTTGACACGAATATACATTAGACATGCACGTGTTGTGATCCCGTGCTGTCAGAATCACCATAACCCCTGCCTGAATTGGAAAAATGAAAATCATTACTCCTACTAAAAAAGGGGGTTTCAAAAAACAGGATAAGCGACATCAAAAAAGTTGAAGGAAACCAACCCTATACACATTTCATGTTACACAAGAAACGTGATCGTACTGGTTTAATAACGGGTTAGCACGTTAGCATGTTCAATATAACGTGTTCGTATATAATGTGTTCGCATATAACGTGTTCGTGTTCGCATATTACGTCCGTATTAGAATATTAGTTGCCAAATTCGGAAAATAACACGTCAGCTTGCTGGATAGCAGCTAGTGTGTTAGATAGCACGTCAGCGTGTAGTATAGGGCTGTTAATCGGTCCGTCCGGCCCGTCCTGGTTAAAAGACCGCCCAGTCTCTAAAAAAAACCGGACCGGACTGCGGTCCAGGACCGAATTGGACCGAATAGAGCTAGACCGGATGGACCGATGATCAATATAATACTTTTTTGCTATAACGATGAAATTAAGTTTGTCAGTATAGAGAATTTCAATGCTTTACAATAAGCTTTTCAAATTTATAATATTTGCTTATATGATATAAGAGAGCAATAATTAATACGTTTGATTATTTTAATCATACATAAATTATGGATTAGAAAATAATATAGTATATTAACATAGCAAAATAACATCATTTAATTAACTTCGTAAATATGAACATTATAGTTAAAATCAGTTAAAAAGATATTTTGTTACTTTTAACCACTAAATAACTTGATTGAATAATATAATCATAATTGGGCATGCCAAATGTTCAATCTTGTACTGATTCAAGACAAGAATTGTCTTAATGTATGAAAATATTAAAGTAAATTAACAAAACGATTAGATGTTACTTGCATAGAAAAAAAAATATTTATTAATATAATATTGTTAGTATTTACATGTCTGTCAAATAATTAAAAATTTATAAACCTAATATCTTTCAAATAATTAACAATTTATAAACCTAATATCTTTAATAAAAAAATATAAAAAATAAAGTATACTACTAGTATCGGGTTATTTCCAAATTAAAATCAAAAAAAATTTTAATCGGTAAAATGTTATAGTATAAAAGTTTTGTACGTATTTTATAAGCATGTACGTATATATAAAAAAAAAAAAAACCTGCTAGCATGAAAAAAATTTTGTAAATTTAAAATTTAGAATGGGAAGCTTCAGTAAACCAAGATTTTAAACACAAAACAGCCCGAACTGTTTCATTATCAAGAGAATGTCGTGATTTAGTGACTGTTAATCCAGCTAAACTAAATAGTTGTACATAATAGCTAGATAATCTTGTATTTGCATATAGGCGCGCGTTGTTTGGAATACGAGTTTGAGGCAAGCTATTAGTTAATTTAGTCGAATGCAAATTATAATTTTATCATTAAAAATCCTCGGCTAAATTGCAATCATTAGCTTGTTTCAAACTCGTGTTCCAAAATAATGCCCATAGGCGTTATTTCGCACAAATACAGCGCAAATTGTAAATCAACTGATCACGCCATTGCTGTCATTAATAATTTCTCTATTTTATTAACGTTAACAACAGCCCGTTCTCATTATACATTCAACGTGGTTTAATCTTGTTTAACAAACTAAGGGTTTGTAATTGAATTTTAACCAAAATCAACATTTTATAGTTTCAAAATGCGTATTATCATGATAATATTTAGTTTATTTGATATTTACTATTAGGACCGACGGTCTTTTCGGTCCGTCCTAAAAGGGCCGGACCGGGGCTATGCTCATTTTTTTTTATTTTTAGTTAGTGTTATATTTTTTCGTTATATACTTCTTATTTTGGTATAGTTGTGGCGTGGTTGGGTGATTAGATCTCCAATCGGGAGATCGAGTCTCCAAACGGGAGATCGAGTCTCCAAACGACAGATTAAATCTCCCAATCTAAGAACTAAAGCCACATACGAATTCAAAGATATATAAGGGTTTAGTTTTTGCGTAAGACAGTAGTCGAGTATTAACGATTGTATATAGTTTTAGTATTATTGTGATATTCCGATGTATTGATTAAGATAAACCTTATAACCCGAAACTATGTGTATTGGTTTATTGTTTTAAATCATTTACTTTTGTTCACGATCGAACTAAACCGGCACAATTTCATCAAGCTCTCCCAACCGATCGTAACACCGGCCCGGTCCCTGGACGGACCGAAGGACCGTCGGTCCGGACCGGTCCGGACCGATTAACAGCCCTAAGTATAGTATATTAAATTTAAATGTACAGTATATAAGTGTAAACTTTCGAATGTAATAAAGTCAGAGAGATTCCCTTCGATTTTACTTAAGGAAATAAAGGAAGTAAGTAAGTTAGTTTAGTGTTGAAGAGACCTTTATTTGAGTAAATTAGAAACTTAACTCTCGACAAACTCTTCAATAATGTATGGTTGAAACAGATATACAAATACGTAAACTCTATGCATATCAATTACTAATTAGGAATTTCCTTAACGTGCTAATGCAGATATTAATGCCGACCAGATAGTAATGTATTTTGTTTTGGAATCATATTAAAAATCCCGCTTGGGCTCCAAAAAATCCGCGCGATTTCAGCGCGGATCCTGCGCGTACCTGGTACCATCTCTACACAACGATACGTAATCTTCATGAACCCAGTGATCACACATCACGTGAGGTCAGTAATTACGTTATTTTTACTAGCACTAACTTAGCAGAAATATTAATCGTATGACCCAGTATCGGTGTAAAAAGTTTTTGTCACGTGATGAACGATGGTAAATTGGCCAATAACTAAGTATGATTTGGTGTAACTAACACGTTCAGGAAAATTCAAAACAAACGTTCGTTTCCCAAAAATGGGCTTAAGAAACCACCTTCTGCGCATTAATAAAAAGTTTTCCCTGAGCGATTTTACTCTTAAGTCCTTTAAAAACCAACCCTATTATATACTATTCCAAAGTAAAATTTTTATGGCGATACTGGGGAAGATATCACTGGGTTCACTGTTCTTGAAACTACCCAAATATTTTTATTGCACGGGTCTTATGTAACAACCCGTGCTTTCGTCATTTAGGCAATTCCAATTTAATTTTGCGTTTAACATAAAATAAAATAGCTCATAAAAGGGTGAAGGGTATAAAATACACAAATTAATAAAAAATATGGTAATTCTTTTGCCTGCAAAAATTTGATTTTTATAAAAAGCAAATACTGCAATCTGATTGGCTAATATGATGTGTTTTTTTCACCTAAAATTTTTAAAAATAGGTTGATAATGTTAAAAAGAAAATCAAATTGGTCTGGCCTTACTTATTGGCAGGGGATTGTTACGTTAGACACCGTGCAATAAGATATAACCATGTTACATTCACGGGTTCATATTTAAATCCCTTGCCTTCGGCATAGAGTATGACGTTTATTTGCGCGGGTGATACAAACCAAAAAAGGAAATCCGATCTTGTAACTGAATTTAGAATTAAAGCCTTAACGTTAACGGCTATAAAAACAGGTTAACATTCATTATATGTAAATTACATTCCCGACGTTTTTAATTAGTGCACCAAGGTCAATTTAATTTAAACACTAGCTTCTGTGTATTTCGCTTTTTTTTCCATTCGTACGTGTTCGGATTCTATGTTGGAATAGTCAAAATTTGCACTCTCCGATATTGGCTATTCCTTTCTCAATAGTTTATATAACCCGCGCAAATAAGTGGATGCAGCCCATGTGTAACTAGGTTATTCACTACATACACATACAATAACTATAAAATATCAGCCATAACAAATTTTGATCATATTTGTACTGATATTTTCATATTTATCTATTTTAAAATTAATATTGCTGAAATAACTGGTAACAATAAAAAATTTTCATGTAAAAAACTGCTTAAAATTAATATTGCCTCGTGATTGGTTGATCATGAAATTGGATAGCCGTCCCTAGTAAAAAGTGATTTAAGTCACTTTTAAGCCACATGGTCTTAGTCGACTGACTTAGCCAGCTGACTAAATCATCAGCTAAAACGGCTGGTTAACGACTAACTATTAGCCTGCATTGGGATATTGGACCCGTACTTTATGTCCATTTATTTTCCTTTTCAGAATTTATTCGGATTCTTATAATAGCTTTTGGCCGCATTAGCCAGCCGGACACATTACATCGGCTGGCTTAGGGTGTTCTCAAGCACTTTACTCAATGATCGGAAGTAAAATTTTAATTAGTCGGAAATCGAATAAGTGAATCAAGTGAGTTACCATTGTGATGAACAAATCAGTGAGATACAAACCACCTTTTTTCGTTAAAAATTTGTCATTGATAAAGGTCGCTCAAGCATTATTTTATATTCAAACATAATAATTAACAATAAATTCTCACCAAGTGCGATCCGATCCAAGAAAAATAACAATTTTATTGTTAATACTCGAATCTTTTAAAACAAATGATCGACAACTTAATACGAACATAATAATAAATACAACATATCTTTTAAAATAACATAAAAAAATTATTACTTCTTGTTGCTGTAAAGCAGCTTTCGCTAACGATTTGATAAATTGATTCTGTTGCTGTTGCAACAAAAAATTTAAATTGTATAATAATTAAACAGAGAAGCCGATGCAACTAAAGTTGAAACTTTAGCAGTCAGTTGAATATAATTTTTTTTATTGGATTTTTAGTTGTTTTGGGTGGCGTAGTGAAGGTCATGATCAAAAGAAAAAGAGTATGCTCAAGCATTTAATTCTATTAATATCGTCATTGATGTTGATGCTTGAGCATAATCACGATCAGTAT
Source organism: Gigaspora rosea (assembly GCA_003550325.1). NCBI lineage: Eukaryota > Fungi > Glomeromycota > Glomeromycetes > Diversisporales > Gigasporaceae > Gigaspora > Gigaspora rosea. The sequence goes on along the minus strand of QKWP01001780.1, from coordinate 21,163 downwards.
TAAATCAATTGATTGAGATGCTTGAGAACACCCTTAGCGGATTAGCCGCGGCTGCATTAGCAACTCATACAGGGGGCCCCAAAATTCCGGTCGGGACATGTCGGAATGCATCGGAATCATAGTCGGCTGGATCGGGATTTTGCCCAAGGTCATAAAAAATTTTACTAATAAATCATATCCATTCAAAAAATGCCGATAATTTTGCTATAAAATCTGCTGTCAATTAAAATTAAGATCCGACGCATCCGACCCGGAAATTTGAGATAACCCTGTAAAAATCCTGCATTAGCCGGCTTAAATCACTAGACATCAGGATTGGCCATCGACAATCAACCATTAATATGCCTATACTTTATTGCTTCTCAATTTAACAAAAGAATCAAGAAAAAGGTTGAATATCTATTTTTTCAGGCGTTTATTACATCTTTTATATCGAACAAATATAATATTTAAAATATATAGTTTATCATACCCAAAGTTCGTTATGACAAGACTCATTAGAGCATTGTAGTAATCATTATATACTACTGTTAAACGTCCTTATTACTAACTTTATTCTTATGTATTAACATTCTTTACGTTTTAAGACTTCTTTAATTTAGCCTTGAAAAATAATCACATCTAGATTTGCCTAACTTAGATATAACTATACATGTTGGCAAAATCCCGACTTACTATAGTTTGGGATTTGTCCGTCATCCCAAATCCCAAATCCCAAATTCTAGTATAACTAATATCTCAAAAACTTTATTAATAATCTTTATTTATACAAATCATATATATTCTTATAGTTATAAATAATATATTTACAAAATATTAAGATTATTTATTTGATTTAATCTTTTATAAATAGCAATTGTTTTTTTATTATTTGGAATTTGTCCGGGTTTTGCCAGCATGTATAGATATAACTATAGAAACTATATGTAGTTACTAAATCGTTAAATATAGCTGGTTTATTGGAGGAAAAAACAACTGCATAGTAATTGTTGGCGTTTTTCGAAATAGAGACGGGTTTAATTTTTTATTTTTTTTTTTACTTGTGAGATATTACATTCTTAAAATTGCTTTAAACTGTATAAATCAATTGTAATTAATTGACCAATCAGAAAAAGTTATCCTATAGTAGCTGGTAGTGAAACCACATAATGACTGAAAAAAATAAATGCTGGAATCGTTCGTATCCGATTTTTTGTTCGGAAAATAGACTCCGTTCTAAACGTTTACTGGATATTTATTGGATACTATACGGTTTTTATACAATAATCATTCAATTAATAATTCTCTTTTTTACATGTTTTCACATCCAGTACAAACATCGTATAAAAATAAACACCTGTTCGGAAAATCGACTCCAATCCGAACAATTTTAGACCAAAAATTTTTAAAGAGATTACAAATATCGAATAATTGGCACAATTGGTACCTAAAAAAAAAAAAAGAAAAAAAAAAATTATATATATATATATATAAAACGGGTCTATCACGCAAAGTTGATTTTGGTTTTGCATTACATGGAATCTGAAAACATGGGTCATCCATCGGTCGGGGTTTTTTTTAATTTACTGTAATTAATAGAATAATGTCCATATCTAAGGTTATGCAAGGTTAAGCTTTCATTTTGCACGATAAGAATCAAAAAATTGGGTCAGAAGACATATTTTTCCGTCAGTCCTATCGGACAATCACGAGAAATTAAGGTTTCCGTCGGGTGACACCGGAGGACAATAGCGGAAAAAAATAAATGTCAAAAATCGAACAACTGGCGCTAAAAAGAAAAAAAAATTTAAATTGAAAAAATGAGCGGCGTTTAATGTAAAACGAAAAATCAACTTAGCATTTAGGATATTAAATAGCTAAGATGGAATTGCATTGACAGTTCGAATTCAGACCATTATTCTGTGTTAAAACTGGTTAAATTAGTTGGTTTATTACGTCTTTTACTACGTCATCCCTATTAAAAAAAAACTCTTGGAAATTTTCTTAAATTATCCTATATTTTGTTCGGAAAATCGATTCCGTTCCGAACATTTTAATGGATGTTTATTGGATATATATATGGCTTTGTAAGTTTTTTATACATTCTTTATACGTTTTTTATACATTTTATACGTTTTTTTATACGATAATTTTTAATCAAAAATTTTCTATTTTTACATCCGTACAAACATCGTTATGAAAACAGTACAAACATAAACTCTAATTCGGAATATTAACTCCATTCCGAACAATTCCTGACAATTTTAGAACAAACATTTTTTATAAGGCATAGGTATCATAAAATGCGAATTCATAATCGTTCAACATGTAGTTCATCTCAGCAATTAGAGAATACCGTATTTTCCAACAATCACAATTTTATCTTTGCAGAATGTGTCATTACTATTCTGACTAACCTGAATCTTTCTTTTCTTTTCATGTCTGTACAATACTAGTTATTTATTCCATAAAATCACTTTTGGTTTAAAGTATCATATTCTTGTTTATCGATTACTTCGTTGACAAAAACAAGAAATTATCACTGGGCCGTTCGTATTCTTATTTGAATCAAACTATATGTGGACATATAATAAATTTATTAATGAAATGTTTTATTAGATAGCGATCGATAAGTAGCAATTTATAGTAATTATTGCAAAATTTAAATAGATACATAGCCCTAAAGACTCGATAATTTGTATAAAATTTCGCGAAAACCAGTATTACATCCCTACAAACAAAGCAATAGAGCCATCTTCTTTTTTAAACATGAAAAAAAAAACTTTTCTTTACAACAAGGCAAGAACAAAGGGCTTGTTTTTAAAGAACGACTCTATAGCTTTGTTTGTAGGAATGTAATACTGGTCTTTGCGAAATTTTATCCTAAACCATCGAGCCGTTAGAGCTATGTATCTTTTTGCAATAATTATTATACTGTAAATTATTACCTATCGATCGCTATCTAAAAAAAAATTAATAAATTTATTATATGGCATATAGTTTTAATTTACACAGTATACAAAACACACCAACTTATCACACAACATATATGATAGTATATCATACAATTCAGAGCAGGGTTCGCATAATTCGGGGTATAATGTAATAATTTTAGCGTAACAGTAATTTGTAAAATTTACCAGGCATTCTAATGTAGACAAATCAACGAGCCTAAAATACGAATATTCCCCAGAAAAAAAGTTGAAATTTTTTTTTTTTTAAGAGTTGATTGTATAAATAACTTTTACTTCGTATAGAATATATGACAGAATTTTACAGATTACGAATTCTGCCGCAGAAAACAAATCGGTGACAAAATTCCGAACACATAAAGCATTTACCTGGCATATGCTGCAATCATTGTTAGTCGAGTGTGTACACAATAAAGAGCAGGCAGGGGATATACCACATTCAGTGATGTAACCAAACAATTTGGGGACATCCTAATACACGCATAAAATGACACTAGACATCACATGGTTACATCACTCGAAAAACAACACAGTCTATTACCAGGGACTTTGTCTCAGATATAACAAAGTCTTATGGCAAATGTCTGATACATACACGTATGTGCGTACGTTTGTGACCATTTTTGAAACGTATTCCTAATTAGTGCATATAATATCGTTGTGTGATACATCATGTGATTCTTTTCTTTGATTAGACCCAAAAATAGCTAATATTCTAAGTTAGGTATGTGTATATGTAGTACATATTTATATGTAGGTATATAAATATAACAACGTTAAGCAAATTTGTTAATATCAATAACATATTATGTAACCCTTGCCTGACCTATTGTATAGATGGAATATAACAGGTAAGTAATTTAAAGAATTTGAGAGATACGTAATTAAGATTCAATATGTTACTGTGCATTAACAATTTAATATTGTACTATTTTCGAGTGATATACAAGTTATAACTAAATTATTGGAATCTATACTGCCAAATTCGAACAGACTCCGAACTATAACTATATCAAATAAAAGTATTATCATAATTGACTTATATGGTTATTTTCGTATGTACAGTACAATATAGTTCGTAGTTTGTATCAATGTTTGGTAAAATCCGGTCATCATTGTCTTCTTGTTTGCAGCACATTTTCTTTCGAAAAAAAAGTGGGAGATTTAATTCCGATATCCGAAAACGAAACAATGTACTCAGAGATAAAATTACAACCTTTTTATTGATGAATAACGTATTGTTCTTTTAATATATATATATATATATATTGAATTTACCAATCAATTATTCGAAATAAGTATAAGTAAGTTCGTATGTACGTAAGTCACTATTAACAGTTAAGTAATTTTGACCTATTTATATTAACATACACAAATTTACGTCAACACGCATACTTAGACATTTATTAATTACCTCTTATGACCTCACTCACTGGCTATATTGTCTACTTCTTATAATAGCACAGTACTATAGAATTTTCTCATGCTTTAGTATCTTAGTGGAATCGTTTTAGGTAAGATTAAAATTATTTGTTCTTTGTCTCGGTTTAACTTGTTATAGTTAATAATAACCTGCACGAATTTCGAAATTCTAAAGCATTATAATGAGCAATATATATAACATGCATATAATGCAAAATTCAAAAATTTTTTTTTCTCTATATATAATGAATACTAATAACCGTTATTGTAATCTTTTTACTCATTACATAAGTAAGTTAAATTATTAATTACTACAAATGAGGAAATTCTCACCTTAAAAGATACAGCAGCTTTGAAGCTAATTCCTAAAAATCAGATATAGAGTAATATCGCTCGCGGCATAAATTTAGATAAGTTTTCATCTTTTATACTTGTTCTTTTATATTATTTTTATTACCTCGCTCAAATATAAATTATATTACAAATAAAATAACTCGGTTAGGTTCGATACTTGAAAAATAAAAACGGATTTATCAGTTTTCCTTTTGCCAAAAATCGTCGATTTTCCAAGATTATTGGGAGCTCTAAATAACTTTACCACTCGATTCGTGAAAGCAAACCTTTTTATAATAAGTATGCTACTGGCTAACCCCGTTGCTGCCTGTTCTTAATTTATAAAAAGCATAAGCAAACTAATGGCAATTAGTATCCCCGAAGATAACTTAGTAATAACATTCAAGCTGTAAATTAACAGTAATATAATTTTTTTTTTTTTTTAAAAAAAAAAAAAAAAAGCCTAAAAAAGCCTATTTTAACCGTTGGCGTACGAACTATCATCCCAAAGTGGTTATGTTCTAGAATTGGCTGTTAAACATGACTCAATTTGAGACGTACACACACAAAATAAATTGAAATTATCGAAGAGGCTTATCACTTCCAAAATGGATGGTGTGTGACTTTATTGATAAAAAGTTCCTATTTTCCGGGCAGCGGAATTTTAACTGGTCCAACAATAAAAATCTATAAATATTAATGCCCTTCCGGCTTCTTCAAAAAATAAAAAAAAATAAAAAAATAAAAAATAAACCAAAAAAAAAAAGGCAAAACCAAGGAATAATATAACAATGAACTATAGTTTCAATTCGGAATTTTCCTTTCCTACATTCACGCCAAATGAAGAATCTACTGTGAATGAAATAAATGATCCATATAATAGTTCGAATTTTTTGCCAGTCGATCTACATCCCCAAATTCAAATACATGAAGCTGAAACGCCTGTTTTATCAGAAAATCAAAATTTTATCAAAGAAGAACACTTGATACGTCAGAATTTTCTTACTCCCTATCCTAATTACCCATCGATTGAAGTTGATAGAGGCTATTCTTCGGATACACAAATACCATCATTTGATTCGACAATGTCGGATTATGACTATGGTTATCATTCTGACTCTCAAGCGTTAAATAATAATGGACATTTTTTCAACTCTCGATCGACATCGACATTTCCATCAGTAGTTTCTGCGTCATATGATGATAATATATTTTTCACTAATCAATATAATGATGGATACATCTCAGACTCTTATGACTATTGGTCTGATTCTTCATGTCCCTCACCGCAACCGATGCTTGGTCAACATCCCAATGGTTTATATATTGACACCACATTTGGTCAATCTACGCTTGATCCTCGGCAAGCTCTTTCACGAAAGCCTAAAAAAAATGTTACAGCAGCGTGTTCAAATTGTAAAAATTCACACGCAAAGTGCGATTTTCAACGCCCTTGTAGAAGATGCAAAGAGAAATGTATGACATGTGGTTCTACTCAAAATAGAAGACGAGGTAGAAAACCACGTAAATATTTTTCAATCAAATTTGTTTCCTTGTCTTTCTGTTTTGTTTTTAATCAAATGCTAACCTGTAAAAAAATTTACTAGGCTCCGCACCTTCTACGCCTGAGCCGACTTCACCCATTTCACCGTCAAGCTAAAGCACTGAACAAAACCTTTTTTAGTATGGAGGTTATGTGTCTATAAAACCATTATTTATATGTCATTTTGGAAAATATGATTTAGGACTAAACGCTTAAGGACAATCATTATTATTACTCTTTTTTTTTTTTGTTTTTTTTTTCGACCTATTCTTATTATAATAATAAATAATATTAAGACAAATTACGTACCAATTATGTAAAACTGTCCAAATACCTTTTATATTAATTATAATATTAATAAATATGCATTTAAATAAAAATTGTTAATGTCAAAACTTTTGAATTTTTAGATAAGGTCATATGCACATATTTTTTGTTATTCCAAAAGTGAGCTTATGGCATATGAGGTATACTTGTTGCCATAATTATTAAAAAAAAAATACCGCACAGTGTTGTCGAATTAAATATAAAAAATTAGGTAATTTTGTACGGGTTCGTATTATTTCGCCGACAATCACTTCACCGACATAACATTTCACCGACAAATACTCACCGACAAGTTCATTTTACCGACAGTTTGTTTCACCGAAGTTCATTTCACCGGCAAGTTTTTTTCAAAAAGCACACTAACTTTAGCCTTAATTCTACCTAATTCTACCCTGACCCTAACGACAATGACCAGAAATACTTTGTCGGTGAAATGAGCTTCGGTGAAATAAATTGTCGGTTAAAATGAACTCGTCGGTGAATAATTGTCGGTGAAATGTTATGTCGGTGAAGTGATTGTCGATTAATTGATTGCCACCCATTTTATTTTGTACAGCTATATCCTAAGTCATGTTAGATGTCAATCATATTTATTATAACTCCTTGATGCCCTATTAACATTTTCTTGCCCTTTTGGTTTATGAAATAAAAATAGAAGTTAATATTTATCCGTAAAGAAATGTATTTCATCTTTGTGAAATTATTTCATTTTGAAGGAATATATAAGATTTCGTACACAATACTAGTTCTTTGTCAACATTGTTGTTAATTAGTGCATCAGGTTTATTATCTGAATTGCGAGAATATTTCGTAAAATTAGATGAAAGAATAAACAAAGGATTAGATAAAGAATTAAACAAAGAATAAGACGAGAGAATAATCAAAAGATAAAATACCGTTATGAAATTTATTACTTTTAATTATCATAACGAACTCGTAGAAATACTAATTATTGAATGGTTCGATTTCTTAATGAAAAAAAAATCAGAAAATGAGTTCAATCTTAGCTGAAGAAATCATTAGACAAAACGAATAAATTTTTACAACGACTTACGTTTAAATATTTTTAGCCATATTTTCTTAAACAAAGGAAATGCGTTCATTGTCAGACACTGAAACTTACAGTAGTTAAACTAATAAATATGTAACTGATTGACTACGTACAAATTAACAAATCGGATGTAGTTTCCAATTATCATTAACCAATTTAACATTCGGCCCTCTATTTTACTCTTGCCATTCGCTATATTAAAATCAATAGTTTAATTTGTCTGTACTGTTACATATACTGTCGGCCCTCCCAAAACCGGTAAGTATGGTAGACAGGTTTTGTATCGATTTTGACAGGGTATCGGATTTGAAAATATCACGTGACCAAAGGATATTAATCCACCAATCAAATTGTAGAGATCTATTACTATTGTTTTACGTGTATTAACGGTAATATTGTTTGAAATGCTACGCACATACGTGTATGGTTTAACTGCACGTTATTAAAAGTTTTCACACGCACCCTAATTAAAACGACGTAATATTGTTTAAAATGCTACATGCATACATGCATGGTCTAACTAAGTACGTAGCTACTTTATTAAAAGTTTTCACACGCACCCTAATTAAAAATTATTTACGGTATTTATTTTTTTTAATTTTTTTTTTTTATTGTTTGATTTATCTTACGATCCGGAGAGGATATTTATGTTTGGTACTTCTCACTTCATTTATTTCATCAAAAGTTCAATTAGCGACGCACATAGGGTTAGGGTAACATTTGATTAGTACAGGTATATATTGTCACTTGGTGTTGGCTGATTGAACTGTCAATGAAACGATTGTTGGTGAAGCAAGGTAAATCTGTTTACGCCAACCTGGTTCGGTAGAGCTAACTTAAAGAAGAAACTGATTAAAATAAAAGGGAGGTGATAAACCAAATTAGATTTAAGAACGTGTTAGTATGCTTAAGAATGTTAATTGAATTCTAAATTAGCTTCGAATTCATGAGAAAATGAATAATGTAATCAAATGCTTCGGGAATAACTTGCATTATCCAAATGTTTTAATGATATCAGGGAGCAGATTAGGTGGAATTTACAAAGCCATTGTTTTTGACCCACCAGAGCTATTTTTACTGATCCAAAAAAAAATTCTAACGTAAGTCGGGATAACCAAGAAAGTACGGTATCCTAATAGAGATACGAATCATCCCGTTCTTCATTCAGTAAAAAATACTGTATCTTCTAAAGGTTTGTATGTTCGAACATATGGTACATTTGATTAAAATCGACGCGAATCTTTTAAGGCAGGTCAATTAAAAAGATCAAATCAATGCCTTTCGTGAAATCTTGATTAAAAATAAATTAAAATAAATAAAATTGTATTTATTAAAGATTAAAAAAAAAAATAAAAATAAAATAAAAAATCTTATCTGACTGTTAGTTTATCATTTTGTTCATCCGAATTGTACACTTTTACAACATCTGTTATTGTAATGGGAATAAAAAAAGACAAAGTCTTTTTAGCAGGAAATTTGCGTAATGATCAAAGGAAGATGATATGCGACCATCACCAAAAAAATCCAACACTTACTCAGAAAGAACTTGCGGAGTGGGCCAAAAAAGAGTTTAAGCTAGTAAAAGCTCCAGGCCAAAGTACAATTTCCGACATTTTAAAAAAAAAAGATGAACTTAATGAAATGTTTTCAAGTGACCTTGAAGTTAAGAGACGCCGCGTTGTTATGTTTCCTGAGCTAGATGTCGCCTTGGCGAACTGGGTGTTACAATGTGAACATAGGGCTATACGTTTAAATGGTGATATGATTAAGGCTAAGGGAAAAAGATTAGCAGACATGATGGAAATTCCTGAAAATAATCAGCCCGAATTTTCAAATGGGTGGTTACAAGCTTTCCAAGAACGACATAATTTTCATTACTTTAAGTTGCACGGCGAGAGTGGTTCTGCTGATATTGCTGCGATAAATCTAAGCCTTCCTAATATTATTAATACTACTAATAAGTATTCTCTTTGTGACGTTTACAATATGGATGAGACAGGTTTGTTTTATGCTATGGCTCCTGACCGTACAATTGCGTCTCGCCAGATTGAAGGGTCAAAAAAAAATTGTACAAGAATCACGATTGCATTTACAGCCAATGCAGATGGTACCCATAAACTTCAACCTTTTATTATTGGGCATGCCAAAAGATCTAGATGTTTCAAAAAAAAAACAGGTGAAGAACTTGGATTCTATTACTGTAATAATAAAAAAGCATGGATGACCGCCATGTTTTTTCAAGAATGGATAGAAAAATTTGACGAAGAAATGAGGGAATCAGACCGGCACATTTTACTTATTCTTGATGGTGCCCCCTCACATGTTACTGGTGCTCTCACCTTGACTAATGTGAAAGTGCTCATGTTACCCCCACATGCAACATCGAAAATCCAGCCCATGGATGCTGGTATTATCGCATCATTCAAACTTCATTATCGTCACCTACAACTTCAACATGCAATTGATCGTGACGAAGACGGGGAGAAAGATGTATATAAAGTCGATCAATTGCAGGTAGTAATATAATGAAAAAGTGGGTGGTTAGTCAAGTCGAAACATAGTAAATTTAAAAATAGTGTGCTTAAGCTAAAAGTAAACCATTTTAATTTAAAATTTTAAAATTCTGAGATTTTTTTTTTTTTTTTACTAAAAATCGGTTAAGATTTAAGGTTAAAGTTATTAAAAAAAAAAAAACATATAAAAATAAATTTTACTAACTTGTATCAAATTACAGGCTATGAAATGGACCAAGATTGCCTGAAAAGAAGTATCTGCTGAAACGATCAGAAGATGTTGGTCCCGCACGAAAGTTGTGTCTCCTCGTGATGAAAGTGGAGTACCTGTCGCCCCCTCTACTAATGTTGAAAGCATTGATGATGTGGAAGAAAACCCACCTCCTGATCCAAATGATGAATTAACAGTAAAGGAACTTCAACAGCAAATAGACACATTACGTGTTTATAATCCAATGCCAATTGAAGATTTACTAAACCTTGAAGAAGAACGAGAAGTACATCACCAATTTACCGATGAAGACCTGATTCAAACCGCGGTGGAAGTAGAACAGGTAGAAGAGGAATTCGTAATGCCGCCCCTAACTGGATAAGAACAATTAAACATTTTGCGTGGTGCCTTGAGAATCGTGCATGAAAGAATTGATGATGGTGGAGTGACAATGAAAACCTTATGCAAACTACAATCCTGTATCCGTGAAGAGGTTCGAAAAGAAAAGGCCGGGAAGCAAGTTCAATGTAGATTAGATCAATATTTCACTTGATCAAAGAATGATTTTCAGCTTTATTCACTTTTTTTTTCTTTTTATTAAATCCCTTGAATAAATTTTTCGAGAAAAAAGTTGCGTATAAGATTGACCAAAGATAAAAAGTGTTTCCAATGAATTCTTACGGTATTAGCAATGTAAAAGAAAATGCTACTGCTACTAAAACTTTAGTCAGTCTTTCACTAAGTAATAAATGCAGAACGATATAAACAAAATCATACTTATCTGTGCGATCTGTATATGCCGTCTTTCTTGTCAAGGTTAACAGTTAATTACTAGCGCTAATTCAGTAATTAGTGTTAGTATCTTCGATCTTTAATAATTCATGTTCTGATTGGCTGGTTATCATGTGACCATGATCGACAAACCGGAAACGTGTATATTTTGGATTACCGGATATCAGAAATAGCAGGTTATCAGTTATGTATTAAGGAACAGACCTGGTGGATCGATTTTTAATCGATTATGGTAGGATATCGGTTTTGACAGGATCAGTTTGGGGAGGGCTGACAGTAATTGCTATATCATAGCATTAGTGCTACTATCGCGATCGGACCAGAGTACTTATATGTATACGTACATACGTCTTTAACTCCGGTAGTAAATATACTTTCTGGCAAAAACAGACAAATCCCAAACCCACAAAAAAATAAATCGTTATTAATAAATTAAATCTGATATTACAAATATATTATATGTAAAAATGCATACTATTTGTTTAAATAAATATTGTTAATAAATTTTCAAGATTTTAATTTGGCCAGAGTTGTGATTTGGGCACAGACAAATTCAATCTACAAGATTTTGGAAATTTGTCAGCAAGTATAGAAACACGTCTCATGAATTATTTTTAGGGGGGGATACGACCGCTTTATATACATTTACATTTTTCGTCACGGTCACATGGTTATATATCAAAAGTGACTTATTTTTTTTATTCATATGACTACGTTATGTAAGTACGTACGTACGTACGTACGTTATCTCAGCTATCAAATCTAAAAATGAGCGTACAAATTTAGCCTTTATTGAAAAAAGCTCCTGACTCAAAATCACTCACCAAAACCAATTACCGTAATGGTGTATCTAATGACTAGAGATGTTTTCGAAATATTTATTTGTTTATTTTGCTTCTCAATCATCAAAGTTTACCATATGAAGTATTCCAAAATACAGAAACACTGCTCTTGAAGTAAAAGCTTTGTATATTAACCATGTACGTACAGTATAAGTAAAATTTTAATTCACAAAATTTCCCCGAGTACAAATCATAGGGGTATACAAGTTAGCAGTTTATGGTAACAATTTATAAAAATTATCTATTTTTGCTATTTATATATAATTTATTGGTATTCTCGGCATTAAATATCCTTTATTCAACTTAGAACTATTTTTAATCCACCCAATTTCAATAATAAACTAACTATTTTTTAAAATTTTAAGCTCACTAAGTTATAACTCTTGACTCTTAAACTTTTATTTAACATTTTCATAATAAAAAATTTAAATCTAAGTATATCTACGATTTGTAACACATATATACTAATTAATATAATTATTTCTGATTGCATCTAATATAAAATTTAGAAAAAAACCTACGTTAAAAGGTTAAAATAGTATTTAGATCAGATTCTCAATTTAAAATATATCAAATCTTTTTTTTTATTAATGATTTTTAGTACAGTAGGTTTAAATTTTTAATTTTTTTATATTTTAAACAAGATAATAAACTGTCTGTATAAACTAAAAAATTTGATTTGTTATACAAATTGCAACGTTAAATAGGCTTTATATATTTTGAAATATTAATTAATTAGCTAATAAAACATTTTAATAATGTTTGTAAATAATATTTGCTATTTTTATTTACTATATTTTATAAAGATAATTTTTATTTGTACACTAATATATGAAATAAATGTATATAAAAATCACTTTTTTGGTTTTAACAAAAAACCTGCAACTAATCTATACAAAATTATCTAAACAAAATTAATCTATACAAAATTAATCCATACAAAGTTAATTTATACAAAATTTTAATATGATTTATTTAAATTTAATTTAATTTAACTTGTTTTAAATGTTTTATTTATTAATTTACAATTATATATACAAGTATAAATTAAAAATTTTTATATAAGAATTACTAATTATATATAGAGTATATAATACATAAATATTAATTGTTGCAGATTATTATTAAACACCTTTAAATTACTTATATAATACTTTGTTTAATATAAACTCAACATTAAACCTAACCTTGTTCTTTATAGCTGATTTGAAAATTAGTGGAACACGTGATGAATTTTGTGATAATCATCCAAATTTCGATAATTATTTTTCGGTAATAACAGTATAGTTTTCAATAATATAAATTTTGGATGATATATTATCGCGGGTATGTTTTGTACTAGCTGAAAATAATATTATGCTTTTATAATAATTACCGAAATTTGCTGATGACCATCACAAAATTTTTTATGTGTACCACTAATTTTTAAATCAGCTGTAATTACTAACTATAAAAAATAATCTAAAAAAAAACTATTTTTTGGTGACTTGTTAATTTTTTCTTATACTATTATATTTTTAATCTAATTTTATTATTTTATCATATTAATTTTAGGATTTTATAATTTGGAACATGTGCATTAAAATGCACCAACCTAATAAACCAATCAGATCGTAGGATCAGGTGCAATGTGAAATTGATAAAATAGTGATATTTTAAAAAATTGCTAGTGGCTCATAATTTTGCTTATGAAACTACTCTTTGTGCTCTAACAAAAAAAATTTCTTGCAAAATTTTACTATAAAATACCTCTTCTTGCCTATGAATTACTCTTGCTTCACCCTAACCCTAACTAACAAAAATAATGGGCTATTTTGGTTGTTTTGGGGGTCTGCTAAAGCCTTGTACTCACGTGACTTTTTATATGTAGATCAGCCAATCAGAATCATGAAATTTTGTTTGCATGAAGTCAAAAATCAAAAATACGCAAAAACATAAAAACAATAGTCTAAACCCATTTTGGTGCATTAATAAAAATTGTAGAGAAGGTAATTTTACCTATATATATACCTTCTCCTAATAGTAAACTAACCCTAACCCTAATAATAATTAAAATTTCAAAAGTCACATGGGTACAAGGCTTTAGTGATCCCCTTGTTTTGATAGATCTTATAGAGTGCATTACAATTCACTCTTACTAAATTATTAAGTTCTTAATTTCATTATACAAATTTATATAATTTGCTAATCAAACCAATTTTTAAAACAAAAAATTAAACCCTTGCTTATAATTAAAATAAGAATAAATTTGGAATTTGAAAAAATAAAGTTTATATTAAAATTTAACAAAAATTTTTCTGTTAAAAGCCAAAAATAGTTTTATAATCAAAATTTTGTACAATAGTTGGTTTTATATTACTTATATATATTTTAACTAAATTTAAACAGAAAATACTTTATTATTAATACTCAATTACAAGCAAAATTGTTGTACTAGAATTTGTCATTTATTTTTGTACAAATTTGCAAATAACAAAAATTTAAAGTTTTTATAATAGAGTTAGCATTTAGACTAAATTTAGAGATTAAATAATTATACAATAAAATTTTTCAAAAAACTTAGATTAGAATATTTGGTTTTTATAAAATATGTATTTTTTTTTGATAAAACAATATTTGGTTTAAAATTTTTTAATAATACTATAATGTTAAAATCTAATATGCAAATTAGAAGTTTATACTATAATAATTAATAAATCTAGTATAGAATTTTGGTTTCTACTAAATTACTTAATACCAGTATAGTTCATATAGTACTGATAAAAAGTTATAACTTTTAAAATTTTTATTATAAATAGTATTAACTAAATATAAAATTAGCAAATTTTTTATATTTTTTTTAATTGCTACAACAAAAGTTAGATAAAAACTAAAAGTTGGCAAAATTTTGAGTAAATTTTTTTAACTAAAATTTAAATTAATTAAATCTAAATAAAAATTAGAGAGTTATCATTCATCGCCAGTGCGATGCATGCTACCCTGATTGACCAATCAGGATGCAGAATCAGGTGTAATGTGAAATCGAAGCAAAACAAACTTTTTTAAAAATCGCTTCTAACTTAAAATTTTGACTAAGAAACTACACTTTTTTCTTGACAAAAAAAATTCCTTGTGAAATTTTGGGTTAGGAGGGCCTTCTAACTCATGCCCTGCCAAACCCTAACCCTAATCATAATGCGGACGCTATTTGTTTTGTTTTGATTAATTTAAAATCAAAACAAACAAAATGATTGTCGATCAGGGGTTGCGATGAATTGCACTAGCGATAAATAATAAAAATCTAAAAATTAATAAAAAATCAAAAATTAATATGCTAAAATTTAAGTATTTTTATATTTTAAATTGTTTTGTAACCAAATTTGTTAGCACTTTTTATAAATTTAAATTTTTATAATAAAATCTTAAATATTAATTTTAGCTATATATTTCTAAGTAAAATATTTAATTTTAGCTGTTTTATCAACTTTGTTGAAAAAATTTTTTAAATATATTAAAAATTTTAATATAATAAATATTTAAAATATATATTAAAACATTGCTATAGAATTTTTCTTTAATTTTTTAATTTTTATTTGTTCTTGTCTATAAAAAATTTTTCTTCTAAAACAAGTCTTAATTTTTATAAGTAAATTATTTAAAGTGCAATAATAAAAGTTGTAATTTTTTATATATACTACAATATTGTATTAAAAACTATATTTTTAAAACCAATATTTAAAGAATTCACCAAAATATTAAAATTATTTTTTTAGTTTAAAATTTCTTTAAAATCTAATATTTTTAGCTTATAAGCAATATAAACCTTTTGTCTTATAATAGAAATACAAATAATACAAAAATATAATTCTTATTTTCAGATACTGTACCAAATTTTATTTAAATTTTAAATAATTAAAATAATAGGGTAGAGATATATATAGTAATTATACAGAAACTTTGGCTATAAATTTTTATAGATTAAGCGATAGTATTTACAAAGATTTAGCTAATTTAATAAAAATAGTTATTAAAAAATTAAATTTTAAAGTGTGTTAAAGTTTTTTACTAAAATGGATTTATACAACAATGTTTTACTAAGTAAATATTTAGTTGTACAAGCTTATTTTAGTAAAAATTTTTAATAAATTTTAAAAATTAATTTTTTTAAGGGTAGGATAAATGTAGATCATTTTTATATAGGATTGTCATGCAAAAAAAATTTTACCTGTGTTTCACAAATACGCCACTAATAAAACTTTTTTAAATAACCATATCGGCGGATCGATGTAACACATCGGCTCGACCAATCATGATCGAGGATTATCAAAAAAATTTTACGCGAAAATTTATTACAAAGCGAATTTTCACAAAAACGGCCTTTTTAACCAGCTTTGTATTTATAATTAAGTACGTATAAAATTACGAAATTCATGTATTTAATTATAAGCCAAAAGTATATTAAAAAGGCCATTTTTTTGAAAATTAGCTTCCGAATTTACCCTTGATAGTTACCAACCCATTTCTCAATGCCCAACCCATCCTAAAACACCTGAATATTTCAACAAACGATAAAAGTACTTCTTTCTACAGCTTAGCGTAGCTCTTTTATTAAGTTTTATTGGTTTTTTAACTTGTCTAGGTGTCAAAAAGGCTCTTTTGTTAGTTGTAACAAGTACTTCGTTTGTTAGTTTTTCAACGTTTACTTAGGAGCAAATTTTTATGTAACAGTTTATCGAAAAAAGACCCAATTACGCCGATCCGCTGATATGCAATTAATTTTAGCCAAAATTTTGTGGTACATAGATCAAATCCTTCTATTTATGGGGGTCGTCTAAAGCCATGTACCCACGTGACATTTTCGTGTAAATCAACCAAACGGAGTCGCAAAATTTTGTTTACACAGATCAGCCCGAAGAAGTCAAAAAACAAAAAAAATGCAAAAACATAAAAACAGCATTCTAAACCTATCTTGGGCCATTAATAAAAAATGTCGAGAAGGTAATTTTACCTATATTGGTCCTAACCCTAACCCCGACCCTAATGCTAAACAGACTCTGATACGAATTTTAACTAAAATTTCAAAAAATCACATGGGTACATGGCTTTAGCCATCCCTATTTATGGTAGTAAACTTTAAGCCCCTATACCATTTAAAAAAACCTACGTGTATATATCATAAAATTTGTCTAAGTTAACTAAAATTTGCCTAAGTAGTACAAAATTTTTTTTATTCGATCGACATTCTAAAATAAATGATTATCCAATCAAAATTAGGGATGGCAATCATGATCGTAATAATACAGTAATACAGTACGTAGTATATAGCTTTAATAAATTAAAGCGATTTTAATTGCTTTAATTAATAAAAAATATTTTTTAAATTTATTTTTTTAATTTATAATAATATATGGCAATGTCTTTTTTTTTTAATAATAAAAAAAACTTGTCTAACAATCAGACTTCGAAGTTTTTAGTATTTATTTTATATTTATTTATAATGCGCAAACTATTTTTACAATCTAATACTAAAAACTACTTTGTTATTTAACACCAACCTAACTCTAACCTTCAACTAGACCCGCACAACTATCTAAACATAACCCTAACTTTTAAACTAATCCCGCAGACCCTAATCTTGTTATTAAACCACTCTACGGCCTAATTCTATTCTAAACCTATCTATAACCCTACTACAGTACTTGTCTTAATCGTTGCTTTACAAACTGTCAACAACCTAAAGAAAAGACAAATGATAAGCCAAAGAAATCAACAATATAACGACAGAAAAAAGTCAACACGATTTAGTAATACAACAAGACAGTGCACCGGTGAACTGCAACATAACACGGCCAACTTACACTAAATGCAACACAGTACAGCGAATACAACATGGCACAGTACCAGAAAGCGACAAAGTAGAAACACTAGTAAAGTGACAAAAAGAGGCACCAACAAGCAATGACGGCGATGCTAAATATAAAAAAAAAAAGAAAAAAATGCTTTTATTGTAAAAAAGAAAAAAAAATTGCTTTTAGTGTAAAAAAGAAAAAAAAGTGGATATACGTCTATCGTGTATACAGTATATACAGTAGGTTGATCTGTGTAACTGGTGATTTTACCAGTTATTTTCAAAAAAATAAAATAAAATAAAAAAAAAATATAATAAAACTTATCTTTACTTGCAGCGCTAAAGTAAATTGTCTTTAGCTGCTATAGCTTGTATGTACGTTCATTCGTATGTACTGTACGTATATCTGATATCATCAAAAATTCTATATATGTTTAATTTCCATTTGTGTAATTGCTGTTATACAAAAATTTGCAACTGAATTTATATGAAAAATGATCTAAGTTCACCCTACCCTTAATAACTATTTATTAAATTAGCTCAAGTTTTTTTAATAATAAAAAAATGTTAAATTTTAATTTAATAATTTTTTAAATTTTTTTAAATTTAAATTTAATTTTTATTAATTTTTTTTTAATTTTAATTAATTTTTATTAATAAAATTACAGTCTGACCTCTCTATAATTACCAAGTCTGTTGCGCCTCTTTTGTTGATTGTATAGAGGTGTGACTATAAATAAAATACCTTGTTATGGTCACATGACCAAAAGCCAATAAGTAATGTATTTGTGTATTAAAAAATTTAAACCGTTTGATAGTGATAACTCTTGAACCAGTGGTCCAATTTGGACAAAACAACTACCAGAGTGTTTGGCTCAATGAAACGATTCTAAAGAGTCCACAATCATCCAAATCTAATTACAAAATACTAAGATATTTAAAGATTTTTTACTCAGATATTTAAATTCAGTA
The DNA here is from genome assembly GCA_003550325.1 of Gigaspora rosea. Classification (NCBI taxonomy): domain Eukaryota; kingdom Fungi; phylum Glomeromycota; class Glomeromycetes; order Diversisporales; family Gigasporaceae; genus Gigaspora; species Gigaspora rosea. The sequence goes on along the minus strand of QKWP01001780.1, from coordinate 2,379 downwards.
GTACTAAATCGCACCACTGGTGCCCAACACCAGTATGCAGTGTAACGTGAAAATCAATATAAAAAACAAACAAAAAAAAATAAACAAAAGTTAAAGTTGATAAATGTTGAGTTAGAGTTAATAGTTAGGGTTAGGGTGAGGCATAGTATATAGTAAAATTTCGCAAGGGGGTTTTTTTTTTAAAAAAAAAAGGTGGTTTCATAGATAAAATTTTGAGTTAGAAGGTATTTTTTTAAAAAAAATAACAAAACAACAAAAATTTTATGTTACACCTGATCTTTACGTTACACTGCATTTAAAAAATTTGATTGGTGAAAATCATTGTGGTGTTGAGCACCAGTGGTGTGATTTAGTAAAACCGTTTAAATTTAATCAATTTTTAAACATGTAAAGTGATACAAATCCTTAACGTCTCAGGATCGTGTGATCCGATTTAAACGATCTAGTGCTCATTAGAATCGTCACATCGAGACGAACATTTTGGTAGTTGTTTCATCCAAATCGGACCACTGCATTAAAAGTTGTTTGCTGCCAAACATTTAAGAATTTTTAATAGAATATTTTAAATAAACATGAATATAAATATTGGCCAATCAGATTTTATAATCTATATTTAGTAATAATTGGTGACTATAACGAGGTTTTTTATTAATAATAAAATGGATAAAAAAATCAAAATTTTTTGGTGATAGTGATTATAAGTAATATGTGACTATAATGAGGTTTTTACTATATTTTAAGTCCATTGCACAATATTGGGTGCTTATATAGAGGTGTGACTATATGGGGTGTAACTATGGAGAGGTCAGACTGTAAACATAATATATCAGATATTAAATTTAAATTTTATAAATTTAAATTTAATTTTTATTAATTTGTTATTAATTTTAATTAATTTGTTATTAATAAATTAAATATAATATAGTAAAAATTTTGTAAAAAAGTTCTTATTAAAAGTTAAAATTGGTTTAAAATTAAATTTTAAGCTATAATCATTTTTTAAAATAAATAAATAATAATTGATCTTTTAAATAAAATATTTAAAACAATCATAGATTATTAAACAAATAATTGGCTTTACATCTTTTGTTTATCTTTTAAATAGAAATAAATACTTTATAAATGATTTGATAATTATTAATAACAAGTATTGGTATATAAAAATTACAATAGGATAATTTTGGCTTCTTATACTTGTTTACTTGGTATGTCTATTTATTTCTTACTATTGGATATTATTTTATTTTAAACTATTAGATTTTTTTATTTGCTGATTATTTTTTTTATTTAAAAATTTAAAATAAACTATATTGACAAAAAAAAATAAGTTTTAATTATTTTTTATTTGCACTTTACTATTAAGAGCAAAGCTTTTATTAGCTTTAATATATTTGATCTTTTAGATTAGTTTCTTAAAGTAAAAAAGTTAGAAAAAATACAACTTATATAAGGTTTTTTTTATAACTATAAAACTTTCTTAATGCCTTATGACAAAAGAAAGTAACAGAAATCTAAAAAGAAGTTAATCAATTTTGGACTATAAACTTTGTAAAAAAAAAAGTAAAAAATTCTTTGATAAACAATTATTAACTAAAGATGCTTATTTAGAAATTAATACAATTTAGATTTTTTTTTATTTTAAAAATAAAAGTAACTTCTGGTTATTTATATTTCAACTTTGAGAATTATTAGTTGGTATTTTTACTATAGTTATCAAATTTAAATACTTTGCTTTGCTATTAAATAATGTTTTCTAATTTTAGAAAAAATTTACTTTAACTTTATTATTCTAATAATTCTCAAACTAATAAAAACTCAAACCAAAAACAATACTATATGTGTTCAAAAAATAAGCTACTATCTAAAATAAGCTACTTTTTCATTTTTTTAAAAATTCAAAGGAAATCTTCAACAGTTACTGTATATAAAAGTTTAAATTTTAATAAATAAATCTCAAAAAGTGTTATTAAGTAAAGTTGTTTAAAACATCAAAAATATATATATAGCAAAAATTTCAATATCATTTGAACAACTTTTAATTAGTATATTTTTTAATTTTTTAAAAAATTTAAAAATTTGAAAATAAGCTAACTCACATTTTTTTATGTAATTTTTTGCTCAAAAAAAGTAGCTTATTTCAAACACATATAGTAAAAGTTCTTTAAAAAGAACTTTTCTGTAAAGCAAAAAAATTAAAAAAAATTAGAAATAGAAAAGTTAAGTTATATTATATATTATTTCCCTTTATTTAATGATAAAATATATTTTTTGATATATATATTAATAAAATTATTTTATTTTATTTTTTTTTTTGTGTTAAAGTTCTCGCTTTGGGTGAGAGTTTATTTAATCAAGCCTGTGGATCAAGGGCGCCTCTTT